>LLEY01000211.1:0-93132 GCA_001414485.1 Calycina herbarum | reverse complement strand
TTGACACTTATTACTTAAAAATCTATTATAATTTAAACTTCAAGTCTTTTGCCTTAAAACTTATATATATTATTAATGAATAGTTGCTAATCCTTTAACTTTGATAACATCTTCTAACTTATAAGTTAATCGCTTAGTATATCGCCTATAATCACGTGGATCTACTAGATCCCAAAGCCTTTGGATCTCCCTAATCAACGCTTCCTTAGAAGTTAGGACAAAAGGCAACTTTTTCAGCTCTTCTTTCATCCACCGCCAGACCTTCTCAATTACATTTAAATCAGGTGAAGAAGGAGGCCAATTAAACCCGCGGACACTATGTTCGAGCTTAGCTAAACGAGCATGTCCCTTATGTACCTTAGAACCGTCTTCCATAAAGATATACTCAGTACCAAGCTCGTCGAATAAGGGAAAGATAACTGGCTCGAGAACTTGATCTCTATAGGCTCGAGAATTCACCCCTTTACAGCCTTGTTCCTTCTCTAAGAAGACAAGAGGGGATTTATAATCCCAGCTGATCGCGCCCCAGATCATAACCGTCACCCTCCCTGAGCGATATGTCGACCTAATACAGTCCGGACACCTCTTTTCGTCTACACGCCGTGTAACCCAGACTCTCCCACTCTTTCCAAGCTCAAATATACACTCGTCCGACCATATGACCTTCCTCCAGTCCCCCTTTTGCCTATGAGTAGCTGCCCAGTCCGATGTCCCCCACCAGCGGTGCGTATATGTAAAAGCAAGACGTTTCTTTGCTTGGAGTCGGCTAATAAAGGGACGAGGGCAAGCAATACATCGTCGGTAGCCAGCGTAGCGAAGTTCTCGGCGGATTGTACAGGCAGAAGCAGGTAGATTAAGAGCGTTTTTGACTTGTGTAAAAGACATACGACGAGTAGTATAATTTTGTGATATAAATCGAAGGATTTAGCGTATATGTCGCTTAGATAGTAATCTCTTTCGAAACTGCTTCCCTTTCCGTGTAGTTCGACTTGAATTACTCTTACATATCCTTTGCGCGGTCGATTTTGGTACACCTAATTCAGCTTCTATCTTCCTCCACGATTTTCCATCGTCTCGCGCTTGACGTACTCTAGCGCGCTTCGGTGTCGACCAATTCTGGCCAGATTCGTGTATAGAAGAGGGGGAGAGGATTCGGTCTGCAATTTTCAATTTAATGAGTTTTGGTTAAAAGGTTGAATTATGGTAGGTTTTTGAAGACGGAGTGTCGGAAATTATGGTGAGGCGGGAAATCTCGCTTAGGTGTCCCACGAGTAATGGCCCCAACTCTTACATGTACGTATTACTGTGGACTTCAAGATCATAAGCGAACCAGTCTTCTCCATTGAACCCCATTAATCGTAGGCGTGTTACTATTGACCATATGTACCTCAGGAGTTGCCTCCGAATCTGTAAATTGTTTCCTCTCTGTATCATCATAAGTTCGCCCCTCTACGTATACTCTCCCCACCTTCGATAAGCATCCAATTGCAAATAAGTCGGGACCAGTTTTCGAATAACTCCCTCGGGCCCATATCTAAATCAGCCAGTAAGTTACATGTCGCCTCTCAAAAACCAAGGTTTAGCCAAGTACTTACGTAAACCCGTTCTTGCTTTCATGACAAAGAAACAGCAGCTCATCAAAAGTCCTCTTATCAAGACTGGTGACTTCTCTTGTGCTGGTAGAGAACTGTTTCTGTAGCTCGGGCATATTTGCAAGGTGTCGATTACATAACATTCTGAAATCATCTCTATCGTGGTCCAGAAATCCGTCTTGGAAGACTTTCTATGATGGGGGATCAGTATGTTTTCGCTTTGAAATTGGACTTTCACAAAATATACTGAAGAGTCATACCTCACGCTCCTCTACTCTCTTGGTAAGTTCTAGAAAATATTTAATCATGGATATCTCGGCACCACACAATCTTGGCTTCATTAAGGGATCCAAATATTCACGCGGCCACTGCTTCTCCATTCGGTGAACAACTCCAGCTCCTTCCTTGGAATATCTAAGATACCATCAGAACCATGTCTCAAAGCAACAGAAGATCACTTACTCAAAAAGATATCGAACGTGCCCACAAGCCCTCAAAAACAACAGCCACATATCCCAATCCAAACCAGGAAATCCCCCTTCTCTATAGATATAGCAGAATAGTGTCTTCGCCGGCATCCAGAAATTCATACTGTTCAGCGCCAAGACACTTCTGTGCGAAAATAAATATGCAATGATTTCGTCGAAGATTAGAACGTTGGGCTCGTCTTGCGGAGGTCTGAGTGGAGGTTTGTTTTGGTGCAAAGCAGGATTCTCGATGAAGGATCCTACTACTAAAGGTTCTGATTCTTTTCGCCCCTCATTTCCTATTGTTGTTTCGTTTGTCTCTTCATGTCTCATTGGAACGTTGAGTGTTGTGGTTTGGATACCGTTCCTAGAAGTGCTCAGTCTCACTGTTTCAATTGCTAAAACTGGGCAAACGTACGCGCGTATATAGGAGTCCCAAAACTCCGGGGAGTAGAGATTGATGATGAAACCCAAGGGTCTTGGGAGATCTTCTCTGTTATGGAGCAGTAAGTTGCCGATTGTCGGAGCTATGCTGAAAGGAATGACACTTACAATTTTGAGAAGATTCCAAGGCCTTCAAAATCAGGGTGATCCCCTTCTTCTTCTAGCTTTTCCCCGCGCATTTCTTTAAATGCCAGATTCTAGTACTCAAATCAGACTATTACCCTACAAGAGGCTTCACTGGAATCTATACTATCGTCTCGTTCAGCAGGATACAGGCTACCCAAAAGGTCTGGATAGCCCTCTCCTCACATGCAAGGTCCTGACTTAACAGCGGTTCAATCGTCTCATAAGCAAGTGTAACAAGGTACTCATTTTCTCCATTCGAGCTACGAGTTATATTCGTCGTGATATTGAGATATTGCTCAGAAGGAAGGCCACTATTTACCTTGGTAGATCCACTCCAAAGACAAAATTGTGTCTTGGTTGCAAGATCTTTCAAAATGTTATGTACTATCAAACGAGTCTCTTCATATTCGATGCCGAAGGGCCGTCTTCCTTCGAACTTAGAGAAGGGATTCAGTCCTGACGCATTCATCGGTTCGACGTCTCCCTCTTCTTGGAGGGAAAAGGCATCCCACCTACACTTCATAATGAGTCATTTCGGCCGCTAAATGATCAGCCAAAGAAGGAACATACCAAGGAAATTGTGCGTTGTCAATCATTCTAGAAGCTAATTGCAAAGCTGGACGTAGGGCTTTGCAGACAATTGGATTACTTGCCTGCATTGAGTCAACATTGACTTCAATAGACCATTCATTCATAGGTTATAGCATACCTCCCAGAAACCCTTATAACCCATTGCAATCCCAATCTATGTATAAAGCAATGTTAGCCTAAATCCCATCGCAGAACGCATAGATCTCTTCCTCAAGATACGGGATATTGCAAAGAAAGAAAGTCAAACATGCCGGGTGATTTGGTAAATGTAAAGGCCTCGGAGATTCCCATTTTCGCTTCTCGTAAAGTACGTGGAGAGGGTTCGTCTGTTCGAAAACTGGACATGGATGGGGAGTAGGGGGATGAGCGTTCAGTTCATCAAGTTCTGAAGCAGAAAAATCTGTTTTTCATCAGTGCGGGTTCCATGTGAAAGAAGAGAAATCTGATGGAAGTGGCGCCAGAGTTAGGCAGCTGTACCGGAATGTTTTTGGCGTTCCCGTTCCCCACGAATGAACAAATCCCTCATATCTTGAATGTGCTCCGTAGTGCTCAGCCGCGCGAAGTAATCAAGGATGGCTTGGACATGATGCGATGATGCAAAAAAAGATTGAATAACTTTTCAATTTTGTCCCGCCCTGGAGTCTATGTGGCACAAAGGAAATGCGCCCGGGTCTCTTGTGAGACAAAGACCGAAAGCAGCGACGACAGGATCCAAGTTTTTAAAGATGGGGTTGTTATGCTTGGAACAAAGGAACAATAGACCTCAAGTGATACAAACCAAGTAAACAGAACTCGGATGATCAACAACAGAGATATTGAATTGGGATTTGCATTGCAACAGCCACCAACATTATGACACTCACATACCTTATCATTCTCGGCGCCTATCTCTCAAAATCCCAAATATCCCTATTTAACAAAATGTGTTTTTGGATTTATGAATTACACCAGTGCGGACACAAGGGAACAGTCGTGGATACCTGGCCTTGCGAGCCCCCAGCTGGATCAGACATTGCTTGTATTACAGGGTATGAAGAGGAAACATTTGAGGTAAAGAGTAAGTGTTGGCTTTGCGCTTTCAAAGAGCGGTATAACGAGACGGCCGTGGAAGTCGAGTCCAAGGAAGTAGAGAAGCCAGAAATTACTACAGCCCCTGAGATTTCTACTCCTACTGAGCCCTCAACCACTGCTGAGTCCCCCAGAAAGAAGGCGAAGAAGAGGGACGGTAAGTGGCCTAATGGAAAGGCTCCACCAACAGAACCTCGCGCAATGCGAACAGAGCCACCCTCGAAGAGAAAGCGGGAAGAGGAAGGGAAGCATGACCAAGAATCAGCGGAAGCTGAACCACGCTCAACCGCAGAACCCTCGAGTAAGAGAAGACGTGGACCGGGATATCCTAGAAGAAAGGAGAGAAAGATGACTCCGGAGTTAAACTATGGTTGAGCCATAGTATAATGTAGGTAAGAACCCTAACATCAACTGAAATTAAAATCTAGACTACCTTTAATTAAGAAATCGTATCCTCTCGTGACTACGTGATTGTATTGTGACTACAACACTTGACCATAAATAAAGCAATTGGGACCCAACCGAAATCGATACTTGCTCTGTTGGGGCTAGGCGACGAAGAAAGAAAGAGGTTGATACTTGCCTTAATGCGACTCCCACCCGCTGTGCCTTGTCTTCAAATGCCGCTTGCCCTCTCCTTCGCCGTATGGTTGTGTCTCCAGCTAGGCTTGAAGTAAAACTTCCAAGCGAGCCTTATTGAGCCAGTTCGAGAGATCTCGTGGTTGGTTTTTCCTGATCCTTCGTTGTGAATCGAGACAACAGAAGCCAGTCCTGTTTCGCACAGTAGTGCAACCCGTAAGCCCTCGAGTCTGGCCCTCCACACGCCTGTTTTTGAGCCGCATTCGGGGAGGAGGTTCGATCGAAATTGCTTGGTCGGGTTTCGACGTTCAATGCGTCAGTCGAATTGCATGCCAAGGGGGTTCGTAATATTATATTTGAGAATTTTGCAGGGGGCGGGACTGCTGTTGGCTATCATGTCGCTAACCAGGTGTGGTCAAAATCGTCACCCTCCTTTGCGCTCTCGCAGTGCGCAACACGAGTTCGAGGTAAAAGGGAAGTCGCGTCTCGTCTCTTGTGGTGGTCGAGACTCGAGATGATCGAGTTCCTGAGTAGGCCCACCAAATGAACTATATGAAAGACACTTTTGAATTCACGATTTCTTTCTTATATATATTAGATAATTCATTTTATAGAGTATAATTAGTATAACTTTATAAAATATTTTGTAAAATTTATATAAAATAATTCAGCCCGGATTAATAATTACCTAGATCACGTATAGTCACGTGTATAAGCTGAAACAAGTAGTTCTTATTTCCTCTCTAAGTATTAACTAACCTATAACCTAATTACTACGTCGACACGATAACAACTACTATCCCAGAGCTAGTTTCCTTTAGTATAAAGGTAGAGCTCGTCTTTCCCTTTCTTCTCGTCTAAAAATCATCTAACTAGCTCGTCTTTTTATTAAGAAACACTCTCTATAGCACTAGACCTAGTTTTTACTTCTTTATTACTAAATATACTAAATATGCCTCTAACTCGCACTATATCAAGCTCCTACCGAAGTACTCCTTTATACTAAACCCTAAGGACTACTTATATAGTAGTATTAGATTACTCTTAGTTAGAAAGACCTAACTTCTCTACTCTAAAACTATCTACTTTACCTATAAACGCTACTATTTCTAATAATACTAACGATGATATAGTAGACGACGATGACTATAGATCACCTCTCTCTCTCTCTCTTTTTATCGAAGATACCGAAGATATTAATCTCTTCGATAATTTACTAGCCTCTCCTCTCTTAAATAAATTACCTAGTATAATTATTACTAGAAAAAGAACGATAGGAATCCCAAAGAAGAGAAAACAAAGGCGAAAAGCCTTATAGGTTTAGAAGTATTTTAAGGTTATATATATCTTAGAAGACTTTTAAGTAAATCCTTCTAGAAAAAGAGTATAAAATAGGCTCTAGGTTTATAAGATTTGTAGACTATCTTTTCGCTCTATAGATAAGGATCGCTATAGGAATACTTCAAGGTTAAATACGTATCTCGGTAGAGTTTATACTATAAATAAATAAAAGTACTAATTAGAGATTCTATCTAAAAAGCGTAGAGAGAACTAAGTTAATACCCTAGATAAGTTTACTACTAATATTATACTAATTCTAACTCTTAGTAAGGCTCTTTTAAAGTTTATAGCTCTTACTAATTAACCTTTTACTCTAGTAGAATAGGCTAGCTTTTGCGATATATACTGATTAAATAGTATTATAGTCCTAGTCTAGAGTACTAGTACTCTCTTTAATAGACTCGAATCACGCTTTAATAATATTAGAAGAGAACTTAAAAAGGAGCTTATAAGCGATTACTATACTCTCTCTCTCTCTCTTTTAATAGATAGATATCTTAAAACTATTACTATATCCTAGGTACTATAGTATATTAGATTATATCTAAATAGAAGCGTCGATCGATAGTTCTAGAGTTCGTAGAAATATATAGTTAATCTAGTAAGGTAATAGCTAGGCTAACTATAGAGAGTTTAGGCTCTGATTATTATACTAACGTGTATATATAGCGAACCGGCTAAATAAGCGAACCGGCTAAAACCCCGCGCCTCTACTATACCTCTACGAAATATTAAATTTCTCTATAACAAACGATACCTTAGAAAAATAACGAAAGCCAGTTAGTCTTAGCTATCTAGGCTATGTAAAAAGACCTAAATTTACGTGCTCGAGCTGCTGCGAGGACCTATTCTATAGATTACTAGAAGCTAGGTCGACGTTTACTTAGTATACCTTTATAATATAATATTCTAGTTAATTTACAGAAAATAACTAAGCTAGAGAAATCAGTACTTGTTTAACATATCCTCGACCTAGCTATAAAAGGATTTCCTCCGCGGATATCTATAGTTAAGAATATAGTAAATCGACTTCTTAAAGCACGCGACGCGCTATATATTAGAACGCGTTAGGCTTCTAACTTTGTTAAGCGCTGCCTAGAACTCTAGACACGCTTCTAACGAAAATACGACTACTAGAGAGCTAAGTACGAAGACCTAGAAGTTATTCGTAGCTAGTTTAAGCTTATACGAAGTATAGTAGCGAAGTATAGAATCTACGATATAGATATCTATAACTTTAATAAGACCGGGTTTATAATAGGCGTTATCTTAACTACGATAGTTATTATAAGCTTAGAAGGACGTATAAGAGTAAAAAGAGTATAGCCTAGTAATCGAGAATAGGTTATAGTAATCTAGAGGGTTAATACCTAAGGCTAGAGTATTCTACTATTTATAATTATTACTACGAAAAATCATCTTACTTCTTAGTACTAAAACAGTAGATTTCTACCTAACTAGGTAATTACTATTACTAAAAATAGTTAGATAATAAATAAGAAAGATATAGATTAGATTTAATATTTTAAGAAGTATACTAAGTCCTAATCTATTAGTAGTTATTACCTATTAGTTCTCAACGGCTATAAAAGCTACTACTCTAATAAGTTTAAGAAATATTATAAGGAAAGTAATATTATTAACGTGTTTCATAAGCGAGTCGCCTATATAAGCGAGTCGCCTACTTTTTCAACCTAGTATTATTATAATATAAAATACTTAATACTATATAAAGTTATTATTATTATAGAAGCTATCTAGTATTCTTTAGAACTTTCGCTATCTTCTATATCTAATATTTCTACTTAATAAGTATAAGAATTATACCTAGTTTTACTATAACAGCTATAGTACCTGTCTACGCGAACTCTCTTCCTAGACTCTTTACCTTATTTCTAGCTACTATTTTCCTTAGATATAATTAAATTAGCTACGTCGTCTACTATTAATGTCTCTTAACTCTTAATATACTTCCTCTTACGACTTTTACGCTTAGTTATAACCTTAGTTATTATATAAAGACTAGTAATTTTCTTACGTATTAATACTATATTATATATCACCCTAGTTAAGCCATTTTCAAGTTAATTAAGAGACTGAATAATAGAACTAAGTAACGAGTCTTAATATCTTTAAATCCAATCTCGAATAAGTATTAATTAAGCTATTATTTCGTATATATTACTTAGTGTTTTAGGTGTCTATAGAGTGTCTTCTAGTATTATTAGTATTAGCGTACAAAGCCTTAAATCAAGCTTTGATAACATAGCTTCTAGGCTATATAGGACTAGCCTAGCCTCTTTAAAACTCGTGTAGATATTATTCTTTGTAAATACTTTATAAAAAGCTACTTTAAACGTAAGAAGAAAGGTTTCTTTAGTAATATAATTAATATAATTCTATACTAAGCCTAATATCTTAGCTCTATACGCTCGCTTTAACAGCGAGAAGCAGACTATATTAAGCAGCTATAGTAGGTGCGATAAGTATAGAGGTATATAAAGAGTAATAATATTTAAGTCTTTATAAAGTTACTAGAATTTAAGTAAGTTATAGCTTTTATAACTATTAACAATTAATAAACGATATCCTCCTATACTTTATACCTTTATATACTTATTAAAATACTTTAACTATGTAACTCCAAGCTTATTATTTATCTAGCCGTTGTTACTAACCTTAATTATCTAATCGTATAGTATATATATGTCTTAGTACTAGGTAGAAATAAGTACTTTACCTACGAATATAATAAATAGCAGAATTACTTATCCTATTATATTAACTCTCTAAATAACTATAACCTACTCACGATTACCTAGCTGAACTTACTTTCGCTTCCTATACGTTTCTAAGCTTATAATAATAAGTTAGAATAAAATAACTCCTATTATAAAGCTACTTTTATTAAAGTTATAAATATCCTTATCTTAAATACTATATTTCTCTTTAATAGACTATATAAGCGTAAACTATAAGCTAATAACTCGCGGATCCTTAGTTAAAGCTCGCTAACGATCGTATAAACGACTCTATCGAGTTTTAAGCTTAGGTATACGTTTTATAAAGTTATCTAACTAGTTCCTATCTATAGGCTTTCCGTCGCGCTCTCTTAGCAGATTATTAGCTATATCTCGTACTATATCTCTTATAGACGAAAACTCTTACGAATCCAACTCTAATATATATCTAACTATTACCTCCTCCTCTAGCTTTATAAGCTTTTTCGAATTAGGCTAGCAATCGCGTCGTAAGAGCTTTCCAGCGCGTTAATTAGAGAGAGTCTTTTAAGAAACATAGTAAATCTTTGTAGCGCTTCGTTTAGTTAATAACGCGTTGTTTTCGAGTTCTTAGGTTACTAAAATAATATTAGCTTCTTAAGAAGATAATTAAACGTTATAGTATTAAGCTATTATAATTTAAAGGTAGTATATAGTACGCGACGAGGAAAGTAGACGACTCGCTTATATAGGCGACTCGCTTATAAAACACGTTACTCTTTATATACCTACTTATTCTTCTTATATACTCTAGCCACTCGACGTTAGCTGTTTTAGCTCTTTAAAAAAGGTATATAGTTAGTAAATTAAAGATATAATATAAGCTTAGATTATCTATATTACTAATAATGATTTCTTTCCTACCTTCTATACTATATTTAATATTATAATAATAGAAAGTAATATCTAAGAATGGTTCTAAGAGGCTAGGCTTCTTCTATTTAACTTAGAAAGTGTGATTTCTATACTTGATCTTAAGCTAAAGACGCTAACGCCTCTAAACTCCTCTCTATGTTCTACTTAGTCTTAGGTTTCCTAGATACTGTGACAGTCCCAGTCATATACGACTGGATCACGTGACGAGGTTCTACCGAAGTCTCGCTTAGTGTACATAAATAGAGACAGAGCGTACTAACTCTCCTCTTCTCTCTTTAGTTTAGTTTTCTTCGAATACAGGTACTATTCTATAAGCATCTCTTTTAGTACATTTATAGAAGGCTATTATACTAAAACTAAACTCACACTCTCGCCTAGGAAGGTATACGAATATCCTAAAACTAACGAACGAAAACATATACATTTACCTTATAGTAAATCCCTTCGTACGCGGTAATAAGTTATAACGCTCCTCCCTTAGCTAGCTCGATAAGTAATCGGACGAAGAGCCTCTACCTTTACCTTTACCTTTACTACCTACTATTAACACCAGCTCTTAAAAGACTAAGACCTCTTCCTAAGCTATAGCACCACTATCTCTACCTACTAGCAAGGCTACTGCTAGCTCTTCTATAGTAGCAAAGTCTAAGTCACCTCCTTCTCTTATAGTCGATAATATCTTACAACAAATCCTTCAGACGATAACCACTCTCACAGATAAGGTCTACTACCTTAAAGTTAATACTAGATCTACCTCTTAAGCAGTAGAAATATACGCACGCTGTAAATACACTCTTATAGAGCTTAAAGCTGAAAAGGGTACCTAGTCTTCTAAGAAGACTAGTAAAGTAGAGAATCTATATACGTTTATAATAGAAGACGACCGGATCATATACAACACCTAGGAGACTGAAATTATAACAAAGCTATATATTAATACTAACTACTTCGAGTCTAAGAAGGCAAAGATAAACCTAGTATATCGTGCTACTACTAGCTAAGTATATAATTATATTTACCTAAAATACAAGTTTAATACTAACAACCGATTTACTACTTATAATAAGATGCTAGCTTACCTCTATAACATTGTAGTTAGTCTGTACGTTTGTAACGAAGCTTATAAGAAGTACTAAGAGCTACGAATAGCTCGAGAGACGTTCTACGAGTTTTAAGCGAAGTTCTAGAAGCTGGTAGACGAGTCTAGGGCTCTAAAGTAAGACAGAATTAACAACCTTTTTAATAAGTTAACTATTAACCTCTGACAAGCCCTTATAGTTGTTAGACTTCAAGCTAAGAGAGATATAGACCTCTTTTACACTCTTGCTAGTAGCGTTGACAGTGACCTATAAGATATTATAGAAGAAAAGACTAGAAAGTGTATAAGTAAGTATCTATCTACTATAGCTATAAATACGGCTATAGCTATACGTTCTCTAGAAATTCCTACTCGCGTAGCTGGTATTTACCTCTCTACTAATATATGTTATAACTGTGAAGAAGTCGGCTATTATATCAAGTCCTGCCTATAGCTAAGTGTGACGGTTATAGTCACGAGGGCTGCTAGATGTCACATGTTCGCTTAGATGCACGCTAGTACTAGCGTACGCACTAGCGTTGCAGGACTTGTATTTAGTTCCCGGTTCTCTCGAGCTCTTCTGCTCTCCTCGTCTTTTGTCCTAAGAATAGAGTGTTGTTTGTTCTAAGTCTTATCTAAAGCACGTCTGTTATACTAAGAGTCTATAAGAAGGTAGACTTAAGCGAGCTAGAGAAGGAAGAAGAAGCTAGATCTAAGTTAGGAAACAACTATACTTAAGAGAAGACTCTACCTTAGGTAAATATAGGATTAATCTCTCTAAAATTAATCTACGGTTATTAGTTAGTAGAAAAGCATTTACTTTACCTAGTATAATAACGATTAATAGATATAGTATATAAACTACTGCTCTTAGTAACCTTAGAACAAATACATTCTCTTTTATAGACGTCTAATTTAGCTACGACTTAGCGAAGTTCTATAACCTTAAAATAAAAAGACTTCCTATACTTATAAAGATTCACAGATATAATAAAGAGATTAGTAGAGAAGCTACTTACTACCTCCTCTCTAATTATATATTAGATAGTTGTAAATTCTTTAATATACCTTTTATTCTACTAGACCTAGGATTATATAACGTTATCCTTAGCTAAAAATTCTTTAAATACTTTTATATTAATATTAACGTAACTTATCGAAAGTTACTCTAGCTAGAGGAACTTAAGCCTTACTTCTCTACTTAGCAGCCTACCTCTCTCTTATACGAAGCTATTTATTCTAAGGATCCTACGCTCTTTTATCAGAATCAGGCAGACGCTTATAACCTTATAATAAAAATAGACGAATTATAGAGATAGAATAGCCGATCTATTCTAGAACTTAGTATAATAGAACATCTGGAATATGTACCTACGATCCGCGAAAGCAACTACTAGTCTTCTATATAAGCATAATACTAGATTATAAAACAAGAACTTAAGAGATTACCTAAGAAAGTACTTACCCTAGTCTATCGACGAAAGCCCTTTCTAAAGCAAGAACCTTCTATAATAATTAATATCTCTACTATATCCGTAGTAGGAATATACTACTATTTACTTTAGAAAGACAGCGAGATGTTCACTACTAGCTTATATAAGATTAACAGTATTATAGCTAGATAAGAAGAGGATTATATAGTAACACTAGAGGTTCTAGAGAAGTACGTAGATTTTATAAACGTATTCTCAAAGGAAGCTTCAGATACTCTACTACCTTACTAATATTACAACTATAAAATACAGCTAGAAGGAACAGATACTCTTAGATATTCCCTACTATATAAGATATCGACTAAAGAGCTACTTACTATAAAGGAATACATCTTAGACAACCTTTATAAGGGATTTATAGAGTATAGCCAGTCCTCTTTTACTGCTCTAGTACTGTTTATTAAGAAGGTAGACGGAAGATTACGCTTTTATATTAACTTCTAGAAGCTTAACAACCTTACTCGAAAAGACCGCTATCTACTTCCTCTTATTAATAAAACACTAGCCTATATTAGTTAAGCTCGTATCTTTATAAAACTCGATATCTGTTAAGCTTTCTATTATATAAGAATAGATCCTGATTCTAAAGAACTAACTACTTTCTATATATATTATAGAACGTATAAGTATAAGGTTCTACCTTTTAGACTTATAAATAGACTATCTACGTACTAGCGGTATATAAACGACGTACTTTTCAACTATTTAGACGATTTCTACTCTACTTACTTAGACGATATCCTTATCTATTCTTTAAATATATTAGAGTACGAGGAACATATACGAAAAGTCCTCTAGTAACTATAGAATACTAGCTTATAAGTAGATATTAAGAAATACGAATTTAACGTTAAGAAGATAAAATACCTTAGCTTTATTATCGAGACTAACAGTATTAAAGTAGATCTAGAAAAAGTTATAGTAGTCTAGAATTAGTAAGCACCAGATATAGTAAAAGGCGTCTAGAGCTTCCTAGGCTTTTATAACTTCTACTAGAGGTTTATATAGAATTATAGAATTATTATAAAACCACTTATACGCTTTATAAAGGACAACGTACTCTTTAACTTTAATAAAAGCTGCTAGGACGCTTTTAAGGAGCTGAAAGAATGCTTTACAACAGTACTAGTCCTTCGCTACTACTCTCTAGAGCTTCCTATAATAATCGAGATAGACGCCTTAGACGGGATAATCGCTAGAATACTACAACAATAGTAAGCAGACGGCGAATAGTACCTAGTAGCTTACTTTAGTAAAGTTATATTCTCAGCTAAGTATAATTATAAGATTTATAATAAAGAGATACTCGTAATCGTACGCTTACTTATAGAATAGAGACTGGAATTATAAAGTATATATAAGAAAGTTCGTATTTATACTAACTATAAAGTACTTAAGTACTTTATAATAACAAAGTAGCTTACTATACGTTAAGCCAGATAGGCTAAAGCTTTAGCTAAATACTACTTTATAGTAATATACTGTTCTAGAAAAGAGAATAGGAAGGCAGACGTTTTAATACGAAAAACAGACGAGTTATAGACTTAGAAGGAGCTGAAAGAACAATACCGGACCCGTACGCTCTTAACGAAAGAATAAGTTAATATAGAAGTACTTAAAGACCTCGAGGTCGAAATAAGCTCTATTACGTTAGCTCTAGTCGACGACGATTACTTCCAGGAGTCTCTTACGCTCTCTAAACGAATCTATAAAGCAAATAAGAATGCTGAGACACTTTAAGCTTTACGATTATAAGCTGAGAACGACGAAGACTCTCTGTATATCTTAGAGGAAGACCTACTGCTTTATTAAGGCTACTTAATAGTACTAGATATTAATACTTTATAGATAGACCTAATCTATGAAGTATACGACCAAGTACTACTAGCCTACCCTAGACGAGATAAGACCTACTAGATCCTTTACTTAAGATATATCTAGCGAAATATAAAGTCTAATATTATATAATACGTATATAACTATTATAAATGTTAAAGAGCAGATATACTAAGAGACAAGACCTCTAGTTATCTACATCTACTTCTAGTCCTATTACGTATATAGTAACACGTAGTAATAGACTTTAAATCCTTCCTAGCTAACAAGTATAGCTTTGATAATATATTTGTAGTTATCGACTAATTATCTAAATAATCTATCTCTATCCCGTACTAAAAGAAAGTAACGGTTAAGTAGATAGCTAGGCTATACTTATAGTATATATTATAATATTACGGAATCCTAGAGAGTATTATCTCTAATAGAGGCCCTTAGTTTATCTCTGCTTTCTAGCGAGAATTTATACGAATCCTCGGCGTCTAGCTTCGACTTTCGACTATAAATCACGCTTAAACAGACAGATAAACTGAAATTATAAACCAGTACCTAGATTAGTGCTTAAGGCTATACGTAAATTACTACTAGAATAATTAGTTAGAGCTACTTCTAATAATAGACCACGCTTAGCTTATACTACCTTATAGTACTATTAGAATGTCCTTGTTTAAATTATAAAAGAGCTACTTACTAAGAACGTCTTTTAACTAGAATACGCCTAAACCCTCGACTATATAAGAGAGGCTATTATAAGAAGAAGCTACAACAGTTACAAAGACTCTTTAAGAAGTACTAGACGTTAGCTAAGCAAATATAATAAAAGCTTAAGAAAAGAAAGAACAGGATATAAATAGACATAGACGAGAAGTAGACTTTAGAGTCAGCGATATAGTTTTTATTACTATAAAGAACTAGAATACGTAAAGACCTAGCTAGAAGTTAGACCACTAGATAGCTAGACCTTTTAAGATCCTTAAGGAAGTTAGCTCTGCTTTTAGACTCTAGTTATCATCCTCTATTAGAGTCTATCCTGTCTTTATACTAGAGAAGTTACGCAAAGCTTTAGACGATCCTCTGCCTAGACAAGTAAGTACGCCACCTTTACTGATTATCGTTAACAAAGAAGAAGAATAGAAGGTTAAGGAAGTACTTATAAGTAAGACGCGATAGAAGTCTCTTTACTACCGATTAAAGTAGAAGGGCTATAACGAGGACCTTAACTAGCACTTAGCTTGCTACGTAGCCTACTCGCTATATATGTTAAAGGAATTCCATTTAACGAATCTAACAGCTGACGGGCCTCCAAAGGCTCTTCCTTTGTAGCTAGAGGCGTACGAGGCAGGAAGAGACAATTACAGCGAATTAGAAAGTAACGACTCTATAGCTACGGAAGACAAAGCAGCTTAGTTAGAGGGGGCCCGGTTAAAGGAGGGGGTAGTGTGACAGTCCCAGTCACATACGACTGGATCACGTGCCGAGGTTCTACCGAAGTCTCGCTTAGTATATATAAATAGAGATAGAGCGTACTAACTCTCCTCTTCTCTCTTTAGTTTAGTTTTCTTCGAATACAGGTACTATTCTATAAGTATCTCTTTTAGTATATTTGTAGAGAGCTGTTATAGATACTAAATAACTCTACTAAAGCCTTATTATAGACTATATTTATTAAAGATTAAATTTCCCGTTACTAAAGTAGCTCTCTAACCTCTATTTATAAGGCTATTAACTAGTTTATAAAGGGTATATTAAAAGTAATATACTAGATAGTACTATTAAAAGCTAAGAACTAGAGACTTCGATAAGTAAATAAAGTACTAAGTAAGCGTCGTAGAGCTAAAAAAACACGTCTATAGTAAGAAGGATTACTTAGCTAATAGGAAGCGTAGAACCTATAGAATAATAGAGACGTTAGTAAGCAGGTAATATAGGAAATAAAGAGAAGTAGTAGTCGGAAGCCGAGAGAAGAATCACGTATATAGCGTTATAGCAACTACGGAGAGACTGGTTATAATACACGTATCTGTAATATTATAGAAGTATTATCTATAACAGACGTGCTTTAGATAAGACTTAGAACAAATAACACTCTATTCTTAGAACAAAAGACGAGGAGAGCAGAAGAGCTCGAGAGAACCGGGAACTAAATACAAGTCATTCGCGCTAGTGCGTGCGCTAGTACTAGCGTGTATCTAAGCGAACATGTGACATCTAACAGCCCTCGTAACTATAACCGTTATATTATCTAAGGAAGAGATTTCTAAGTAGTTTTAATTAATTAGAGGTGTTATAGTAGAGTTACTATAATTTTAATCGCGAGCGTAGAAAATTTTAGCCGGTTCGCTTGTTTAGCCGGTTCGCTATATATACACGTTATTACTAAGTTAATTAAGGATAATATTATTATAGAAGTTACTAAGGATCGTATAGGTCTTGATTATATTACTAAACTCTTTATAGTTTATAGAGATAATACCTCTATAAATAGTATCTTTTATAACTATCTCTAGTACTATCTTCAAAGAGTAGAATACGACGACTATATCACGCTCTTAGATAACCTTCTACGATGCCGATTCCACGGTCGAGCTAGCTAAATTAGGTGTATAGTATATATAATTACACTGGTAGTTAGAGTAGTACTATTATACTTAAAAGCTAGGTTATATAAGAAGGTATTAAATTTGCTTAAAACAATAGACGAGTATAGAGGTAACTTCTTAGCCGATTGTCGATCTCTTAGTATATACTAAAAGATTCGAGCTTTTATACTATATATAAAGTTAAGTAATTCTCGCCGAGCCTAGTAGAGAAAGGTTTATATAGCTATAATACCTCTTAACGTTAATACTTAGTAGAACGCTCTCTATTTAATAATTATTTACGTAAGAGTAAATAAGGCTAATATTAGGAAGTTCGCCTCTTTATACCTAGAAGTTTAAGTAATTATACCGATATTTAATAAGTAGGTAACCTACGAGATTATAGAACACGTACTTATACTCTTTTATAAGTTTACCTACTAGGTATTAAAGATAGAACCTTGTCTTCTAGAAGTACTAGGAATCCTATAAGGATTAGACGATTTACTTAATAATATAATTAACTGAGAAGGCTCTTTTAGAGATATTAGTAATAATATTAGAGAGGCTTTTAAAGCTAGGGTTTTAAAGGTTAAAGAGTATACTTCTTTATTCAGCGATAATATTATATATTACGTTATACACGTCCTAGATCCTTGAGTAAAAATAATACTAATTTAAGAGTAAATGCTAGACGATTATACTTCGATTCTTAAGTATATTCGAGAGTATCTCGTCGATAAGTATATACTACCGACAAAGTCTTCGAATACGTCTACTTCTATACCCCCTCTCTTAAACTACTAGCATAGTCTCCTTCGTCGAGTATATAAAATACCGAACTACGGCATAGATATTAATCGATATCTTAAGAGCGATCTAGTTAAATAGGACGATAATTACCCCTCGGATTAGCTCTTAAATTAGTAGAAAGCGAACAAAGGTTAATACTCTATATTAGCACTAGTAGCGAGGGATATACTAGCGGTTCCTAGCATAGAAGTAGATGTTAAACGTTTATTCTCTAGTAGAAGGGATCTTTTAGGAATAAGGAGATATGCTTTAAATAGTTAAAATATAAGAATATTAACGATATTAAGAGTATACTTTAAGAGGGAAGCAAATACTAGAATATTAGTACTTCCAGAGGTAAGTGGGAATAACCTTATTTCTTACCCTATTTCTATTTACCAGAAACTAAGAAATAATAGCTCCCTTTAAGATACTAGAAGATTATATCAAAACCTACCTAAATTATATAAAAAGTCATGAAATTCATATATATATTCGTTTCATTTCAACTAGTTCACAAAAATAACTCGAGCCTTGAATTCAATTCAAATACACCTTGTTTCGTGAATTTTCACTGTTTCAAGTTCTTTTGGGAGCCCTATTCGTGAGAGTGCTGAAAACCCGACCCTAACTTCAAGCCTTGGAGCCTCAGGCCATCAAGTATCACCCAAACCTCTCGACTCTTCGACAGCTTTACTTCAAAGATATTTCTTTTTTGGAAAGATCGTGATCAAATAAAAATCATATTAGAGTTCGTCCAATAAAGGGACAATTTCGTATAAATGGTGAGTTCTCCAGCTCATTCGTCTCTCTCGGGTTCTGTCAAGAGGCAATTGCAGTCCTGGGCAATTGCGACCACTAACTTGGTTAGAAAGGTGTCCTACCTTGGCGCGTACCTACGCTTGTCAGTGGATAGCGGCAAAGATGGAAATGATCTTGTTGTCATTTGCAGACAATTATCATAACCCTGACCGATCTGAGATGGAATAGCCGTCCTGCTTAAGCTTTTGGGAGCATGAGGCCTGAAGCTGGTTCTACTTGTCGTATAGATTCGTGGATTCGGCGTTTTTGGGCCCGATTTTGAAGCCACTACGTTGCGAGAGCTATTTTAACGTATTGGCTGATTTGAGTTTGGGGAAAATCGGTTAAGATTGTATTTGCTCATGGCAACGAAATTGAAAATATCGAATTCCACTAACTTTTTTATTCCAAGTAGGTTTGTTCTTAGAATTGTTACATTTGCTATATTCATCCTGTTCTCTAAACCTTCAACTTCGACTTCACACTCACAACTTCTGCTTTTTGAACTTTTATTAATAGTGTTGTTTTAAGAATTGCTTTTGCGATTGAGTCCTACACTTCTGAGAAATGTAACATAAGAACTTTTTCTATCAGGAGGTCATATGTTAAAATGATCTTTGGACTTATTTGTTTGTGAAACAAGTTTGTTGTTGAAGTCAATGGTTGTTCATTCGCACTCAATTTTGATGTTGTCAGGGTACATATATCGCTTAAAATAGGGGCTAAACATGTGATTTGACCCATAATTACGTTGGGGTGCCAAGGCTACACATTTTGAGTCTCAATGCCCCATTATTGGGTTGGCAGCCTGGCACTAGGTGATGGGCCAATGTAAAAAACACCGGATATTGTCAATGGAA
Source organism: Calycina herbarum (assembly GCA_001414485.1). Lineage (NCBI taxonomy): Eukaryota > Fungi > Ascomycota > Leotiomycetes > Helotiales > Pezizellaceae > Calycina > Calycina herbarum. Next base: position 73,829 of record LLEY01000211.1, on the reverse strand, counting down.
TAAGCGCAAAGATTTTGCACCTAATAGAAGGGTAGAACAATATGGTGAGCATGATATCGGTGAATATCTAGCTACTGGCAGGTGTTAGCATCATCATGTTCAGACTTAGGAAGCGGGGGATTTCCTCTATGTAAAAGTAAAAGAATCCAAAAGTAGTCCGCTTATCCTGTAATTACTGTACTATAATCTTTGTCAAAACCCTTTCGGCGAGAATAAATTAGAATCGTTGAATTTCATTTTTGAAAAAATGTAAAACGTTGGGGATCTGTTCCATGGTATTCCGCTATACGAGAAATTGCGTAAGTAGACGTCTATTTAGGAAATTTCTATCTATTTGGATAATAGACTAATTAATTCCGCGATCATTTTTACTAGTCTATTTAGTGAATTAAGCTATTCCTAGCCTACTTTTTCGCCTTACGACCAGCCCCAGGTCTTGCCCCCCCCCCTTTTTTTTCCTTATAACTAACCTACCTCGTTTCACCTACTTTTCACCTACCCACCTACTCTTAAGACCTTACAAAATATTAAAAAAAACTTAAACATCACTACTGGGTATCTATTCTCTATACTAATCTTATATCTAAGTTTTTGAAATTTTTTTATTATTCTTCATTAGGCAGGTAAAGTGGGAATAGCTTCAAAAAGGGAGGGCTGGGAGCGATAAAGACGTGTGGAGTATGTGAAGAGAGTTTGAAAAAAGTGAATTTTAATTAAAATCGCCTAATTAGACACCCGATTTGGCCTATCTATTGGTTTGGCCAATCCGGAATTTATTACCTAAATAGATTAGTCTACTCGCGCAATACCTCGCATAGCGGAATACCATAGAACAGATCGATGATCAAAGTCTATAATTTCTACTTTACCGATCGCAAGCTACTTGCTTGTATGCTTCAGAAGCTTCCCCACGAGCTTTACAAAACTCAAACCACCTCCATTATTTCTAACCATAATTCCCTGTTTCTCACTTTCCACCTCCGTACAGCATCCGTGACTGTTCTGCTTCCCAATCGTCTCGATTTCTGACATAGCGAGGGTTTTGTGCCACTATGGAGCATGGCAGATAACGTTGGTGATCAATGTCATATGTTACGCGTCCACCCACGCCATTCAAGGACGATGCAATAGCAGCTTCACACATAGTATGGGAGGTGCTTCCCCACTGTCCGGAAATCGCCTCCCGTGCCCATTTCTGTTCCAGTTGGTGCTTCAATTCTAGCGAATTGCTATCAAGCGTAGCGACCTCGAGATGGCGAAGAGCATCCATAATAATTGCGGCTGCAGGAGCTTCTCGAACCTCTAAGACCTTGTGATCGGTGGACAGCGACTCAAGCCCAACAAATCGACCGTGACCAAATTTTCCCACTTCCTTGTTCAGCAGCGCTATGGCGTCAATGAGAGGAAGTTTGTTCTCGTTAACGGAGACTAAAATGCCAGTCTCGAAGATGAGTGTGAGCTTGATTTTTTTGGTCGGATTGTCATTGCTGCCGCGTGTCCATTCAAAAGCCTCTTCTGGGATAGTAAAATCTTCCGGATCGTTCAACGGACCATCCTCGAACTCCCGAACCCACAGGTTTTCATCGCCGCTCAGCTTGCGGTCATTCACGAACTTTAGTCCCACTGCCGCCAGTTCTTCAGCTTTATTCTCTCGCGAGACTGCTGAATGGACATATGGGCTCCCAAACTCGCCTGCAAAGCCACAACGCCGAATGCTGTTGTTGAGCCGAGGCAAGCTGTTTTGCGACAAGTTTGCAGTATGAAGGAGCAAATTTGAATTCAAGGATTTGGCGTACTCGGTTGCCAAGCGAGCGATGATCGGGCGGGTCAGTGAACTGCTGATGGGGTAAATCCCAAGATATTTTGCGTGAGCTCGAATGGCTGGTATGACACCGTCTTTGACGAACAGTTCGCGGCCGTCGAGACACTTGAACTTGGCACCGAAATGCGCGGCATTTTTTGTGAGATCTTCTTCATCTATGGGAGCTCCGACATCGACTGCTACAGCATGGATATCTGCGGGTGATCCCGAAGTCAGTAATGCCATTTCTAGAAGTTTCTTTGAGGAATATTAGGAAGAAACAGGGTTGTTTAAGGTGGGAATGGGTTGTCTGAGGAGGAAATCATGTCTCAGTCCTCCTAAAACTTCGCGGTTGAAAATAACTTGGAGAATACCCACTGGTGAATCCAAGTTGCTGAAGTCTGAAAAGCAAATACGTGCTGTCTAGGCCACCGCTAAACATGGTGACGACGGGAGCGTCTTTGTTATCGATTTTGGCAATATGCCCAAACCCTTCAATGCGTCGCTCGCTCTACGCTGATTACCATACTGATATGAATGTAGCATGGGTGGTGGAACTCACCATTGTGTTTTGACGTTGTAAGAAAGAAGGTGCCAAAGTAAGATTATCTTGAACGGGTTCTGATTGAAACAGCGATTTCAAAGCAGTAATCATTATCACGGTGGCTTCTTATTGTTCGAGGAAATGGCAAAGTCTTGTATACTTTTAAGAAGAAAATATTTTGTGTTTTCGGAACTTCTTGTGATCTACTCGCTAAAAGGTGTGCTCTTGAGCCCTCTAATACACGTGTGGGTCACTTCCGCAGTCCATGTTCCATGTGCCGTACAAATACAGTAAGCGTACAAACGAGAGTTCTCGATCACATGTCTCCACAAATATGCGGGTAGCCTTCCCTTGCATCCTCACCCGAGTAAATAGAATTCTAAGCCTAAGTTTTCAGGTACAACGATTTCTGAATCCGGGTGCATGACTGCGCCGGGATTTGAGTCCATAACGGGACTTTCCGCGTAAAGCTCGGATAGATGATGATTATTCCCAAATCGAGGCGGTGTGACACATGGTGAAAGGGAAAGGTTGTACTCGGGGTAAGCTGCATATAGAAGCAGAAGAGCTGGCCAGAGTAAAGTTATAAACAAGGAGTAAGAGGCTCTATTACAAGCTGACATGCATCCACGTGCAAGTACTACACCCTTGCAAAACCCCCATATCTAGCTGCACCATCAGACTTTTATTGTTAACCCCTCATGTGTTACTGGCATGCTGCGCCTTTTGTAGCGTGTTTTCATCCTTGCCAGGATTTAATTGCACCGTCGGGCCGTGCCGTAAGCGTAAGCGACCTACGAGGCTCTTTTCGATGGACTCCACTTGCCCGTTTCCCGCCCCATTTTCAATAATTTTCGCAACGACACTCTGTATTCGGCTTTTACCAATTACAGAATATGAAGCACTAACTTTTGATTATGGGTGCGGAACAACTGGTAAAGAAGCTTACGATATTGGATTTTCTCAAGTGTTAGGTGTCGTGCTATGAGGAATAGCTCGCTTAGTACTGTGAATTACCACTGCAAGATGGGGGGAGCAATTCAGACTCATCAGTACGCCCCTTACGAGCTCAACGGAATAGTTTATGAAAAGCTCTTCAAAAAACCTACCTGGATAACTTTACGTTAGTCACGAGAACTTTATGAACAGGGCAGTATAGTCACGGTTGAATACACGCCCGCGATTACTCCAACAATCCAAACTTTTGTTTTGAAGATGGTCAGACAAAGAGGCTGCCTGATTAGGATAGACCGAGTACTGCCGGTCCTATAATGCAAGTAGTATCCGCAATCTCATCATCTCCTCAGCCCTACAATGGAAAATCCCCACTCCCTGAGGATAATTTATCACGTACTTGTAGCAGGTTCCGAGAAAGGACCGGCGGACCCAGCTCTGTTCCTCCTTTCCCACAACGGCACAGCTCAGGCTGCTTTTTTGTATACTCCTTTCTCCTTGTAATGCTCCAGGAAATTGTATATCCGCTCCAATCAAGGCATAATGTATTCCCACCAATCACATATCTTACTGCATCGATTATGTTTAGCAATCAGCCCCTTTAAATCCTTTGTATATCTTCCTCGATTGTGTTGAGGTCACTTGGTTTCCAATCTATCAAAGATTCAACCAATACATGCAGCTAAGGCATATAAAATTTGGAATCCCACTCGTATCATAAAGTCGGACGCATGCCGCGGGTATTACGTTCTCGTTGAGATCCCCCTTGAAAGTCACGCACACTAGCACGAAAGCCAGTCAGAAGCGAAAAGAAATGTGCTCTGCTGTCTGGTCTGTCTCCATTTGACAAAGGGATTAGTATGAATCCTCGATGCTGACGACATAGTAATATCGTATGTCTAGGCCAATCATTCTGTTGTGTTCGCATGTTTAAAGACAAAAACCGTCACAAGTCAGCGCGGGCACCTCGCTTAGTGTAAGGATTTGGGTAGACCTATGTTACCTGTAGGAATCTGGATCATCATCGACGCCAGTCTCTTGCTGCGCCTCAGAACTTGTTGAATCCTTTCGGTCCTACCCTTGTTTCATTTTATTGGTAATTGTGGAGATATCTTAGCCCTGGTCAATTAGTTCATTAAACATCCCAGACCACACCTTATGGCGCAAGAAAGGTTTCCGGTTGGCAAAAACTGGCAGATCTACTTTGTGCTGTTTGATTTCGACTCGATTCATTCTCTATGGAGCTACTTAGTTTTGAAGGAAGAAGTATCTGCTCCCATACACCTACTCAAAACTTCATTTTATATAGTAAATAGTCAATACTGAGCGTTTTAGTATCGAGAATTAGAAAGATGATTTTTTGAACTGTTCCCGCGGCAAAGTAACTACTTCGTACAATACACGGTGGCGCAGTAAGACTTTGAATTTTCACTTTAATACAACCATCAACTGACAACCCCAGAGAAATGTAAAATGACTTACACGCAGATGCGCCGACCCGAATTGATATCACACCGCTTCCAGCCATCGGTAAAATTACGACCCGCACCAGTGCTAATCATAGCGAACAGTGGTTTTGCCGATATTTAGTGTTATTCGGGAAGGAACCGCCAACTCTCCAGATATATAACGTGCTCTGAATTTGCATATTTTATGGATCCACGAAGACGCTTTCCTCCACCTCACTATTACTTTATACGCACTCCCTCCAAGCATTCTTGAAATCCTCAGTTTCGATCATGGCTACCAATAACCCCACCATCGTTTCGACATCTTTGCCTACAATTCATCTCGATCTTCTTCGAGCCGACAATGAAACAGAGAGTGAGAAACTACTCGGCGCTTGTCGGACTCAAGGGTTCTTTTATCTCGATTTGACTAGCGATCCAGAGCTATGCAAATTGTGGGATGGAATGCTAGAGAGGATGAAGATTTACTTTGAGCAATCCCTTGAGGTTAAGATGCAAGACTCTCGTGCAAGTGACAATTATGGGTAAGGCCCATTTCGCGGATCCCAACCAGGTTCAATTGCTGATCTTGCTAGCTACATACCAGTGGGTACTGAAGCTGGCTCCAAGCCAGGGGCTAAAGACGGCTACGAAACTCTTAAGGTATGGTCTACTCTTCCAAACCTCGTCCAATCAATTCAGAGAACCAACTAATCGCCTCTCACTCAGTTTTCTCGACGAGAGTTCCTGAAAGGCTCAAGTGACCTCACCACCTCGGTTAAGTCTCAATCCGACTTCTTCTTTTCCTGGCTCAAGCACGCCAATACCATCACTCTGATGATACTCTCGCGCCTCTCATCTCAACTAGGCCTCACGGGCTCCTCGCGCTTCGAAGTCGACCACGCCGAATTAGAGCCCTCTCTCTCGACCCTTGTCCTCCTGCACTACCCCAAACACGAGGGTGCCACCGAGGCCACGAACGTTGGCCACCTCAAGCACACGGATGTAAGTTCACTCACCTTCCTACTCGTCAAGCAATGGGGCCTTCAATTTCTCTCTCCAGAGACCAAACGCTGGGAGTTTCTCGAACCTCGCTCGGGGCATGCCATCGTAAATTGCGGGGACTATCTACGTTTTAGATCCGGGGATGAGCTTGCTAGCATTGTGCATCGCGTCGTTCCTCTCAAGGAGAGACAAGAAGAGGATCGATATAGTATTGCTTATTTCTTTCGCCCGAATGATGATGTGAGCTTCAGTGACTCGACTGGGAAAAAGTGGACTGTCAAGGAGTGGCATGATTTCAAGTTTGATGTGTTTAGAAGTCCAGAGACCTTGGATGTGAAAGGACAATTTTTGACCGGGATGATGGAAGAGAAGAAGGGGTTAGTGGTGGGAGAGGTAGACGTTTCTTCATAAGTGTCAAGCCGTACCTTACAATTTTTAGTCCCCACTTCTCGTAGCCAAAATATAAATCTTTTCAATCACCATATTCTCTTACAGAGTGCATCTTTGATAATATTCATCTACTTTCCTTGTCAACACAGAATTCTTTTCATCCTTTGTGGGTGGCTGCGGCGGCTTTCACTGGAATTACATCCGAGCGACGTTTTCTATTTTCCTTCTCGCTCTCCTATCTTTGAGTCAATAGGGTGCGGTCGATACCAGTGTAGTATGGAGGATAAATTCTCCATTTCGAAAGGAACCGAAAGCTGATTTTTACGGAGTAATTCGGCTTATAAAGTGCTGGGGAAAAAATACTCATCTAATCACTCCCGGTCTTTTCTAAATCCCTTGTGCCTCTATCATGCTCACCCTTTTATCATCTATTCCTTGAGTCCTCCACTCTCCCTTCTAAGTTTTCTTCTGTTATTACACTCACACATTCATCTAGAGCGCAAGCAGCTCGCGACTAAACTTTACAAAACAAGACCTTGCCACTCCTCACAAATCTAGCACCACAGAGTACAAGGAACCCGAGGAGCATAGACGATGCCGCGAAAGCCTGGGCATACACATAACGCCCATTGTCTTTCGCGATCAAAACACCATTTATAGGTGGCCCTGTCAACACAGCAAAACTCACGATTGTCTACCGAGGTCAGTTTCCTACCCCGCCTTGTTCTATAATCCGAGGGAGTACTTACAAACATCATCCCCATTCTGACTCCAGCTTTCTTCGAATCTTTATCTGCAGTCAAGCTACCCAATACCACCGGAAACATTCCTTGAACCGCATTTCCAACAATTCCATAAACCACAGTCCAGGCATAAAACCCACCACGGGTTGTAACAGCAATCATCCCATATGAACATGCGACAGAGGCAATGGTAACTAGAAGAAGCATGTTCGTAGGACCAGCATACTGGTTTGCCACGTACGCAGGGATCGTGCGACCAATGATTCCAACACCGTTGAGAATAAGTAACAGGTTGATTGATTCTTTCCGAGGTATATTGATTATTGCGACACCGAAAGAGCCCAGGTAGTAGGAAGCAAAATAGATGCCCCAAAAGACGAAGAACATCGAAATTCCAAACAAGGCGTATGGCAATTCTTTGAAGGCTGCGAGTTCAAGGAAAGGACCTGTCTCCCTGGGCGGCAGTCTTGGTTTTGCCAAAACATTGCAAACCACCAAACAGCCTAAAGCTAAAAATCCCATGGCTCTCATTGTCCATCCATAGCCAACCGCTGGGATGAGTTGTTGAACCATGGCTGGGAAGATCAATCCTCCTGTGGCACCACCACATGCACAGAGACCAATGGCCAATGGCTTCTTCTTCGAGAAATACGTAGATACCACTGCCAGCATTGGACAAAACAGAAACCCATTGCCGAGACCACAGCAAACTCCCTGGGATAGCAACACCTGCCAGTACTGCGTTGATATGGAGGCCATGAATAAGCCGAGTACACTGAACACGCTCCCAATTACTAGAAATAATTAGCGTCTTAATTTCCTGGATAGCGAGATCTAAGGTGGATGAAAAACGCTGAGACACGGATTGTTTTGGAGAGTAGTGATGAGAGAAATTGTTGCTCACAGAAGACTGAGCGAAAGTAACCCGCATCGGTGAGACGGCCACTAAATGTGCCCATTGACCACGTTAAAAAGATCTGGATGCTCCCAATCCACGATATGTCCGAATCAGGACGACCGAGGAAGTCGACGTAATAAGTCTGAAAGACACCAAACGCATTCATGAAGCCCCTGGACCAATATCAGTATGATTGTAGAGATGCCAACTTAACATGCACGGATACGAAAGTATTGGAACGTACCAGGTGATCAAAACGATCAAATGTCCAGCCACGACTTGCTTCCACGCTAAGACTCCGCCATCTGGGGGAGGACCTGGAGCTTCTAAATCCGCAGCACTCTTCGTTCTCGACAGTACTCTAAGACTTTTGTCGTTGATTGTCGGAATTTGGATTGCCCCCCTCTCAGGGTCAATCACGACATCTGGATACACTTCAACACCTCCCTTCTCGATCATGCTGATAGATGCCGGTTGATGAGCTTGTACTGTTTGGTGACTAACTATACTGATATGCGGATGTATTTCGCTCGTAAATTGCCTTATCTTCCAAGTAAACAAATAGATGGAAAGACTGCCGTACTAAGTCAGCAATCTGGAATGTTTGAGGACAACAAGTCAACCTACCTAGTTATTTCGCATATATGTGCTTCTCCTGAGATATTTGGCGCTCAAAATTGTACAATTTAAAATAAGGTATGATTAGAAGGAGAAGGAGCGAAGAGTTAGGATGGAGAAAGCAAGATGACTCAATAATCCTCGGGGGTTTTTCATCCCCAGTCCGGGGCGTCCCGTAACAAAATTGAGTCTCGCTTGATTTTATAGCGGAGACCGGGAGGTCGTGCACGTTCAATCAGTCCGTGAGCCTGACCATGGCAGATGTCAAATGTGAACCCACTCTGTTGGAGGATCGAGTAAGCTCTCTTACAGTACCTGGTTGGTGCTTTTCGTATAATAAAGACGCCGACAGATCTTACAATCAGTGTGGCCACCCTCTTCAAATAGATCATGTAATACTCAGTTGCGCCAATCAGTCAATGGAAGTCTCATTTCGATCGTTGAAATACACTTCAACTCCCCTACAACGTGTTGCGTAATTTCTTGGAAGTAAGCACAGAAAAATCGACGCTGTTCGTGGATCAACACTAGGCCTTGAAAGGAAATACCATATATTAAATTCAAAGTGTAGTTGTTGGAATTGGGCAGGCGTTTCATGTTTTGTTGAAATGCAATAATTACTAGAAAGATATTGTAGGAAAGTACTTAACCCCTTTGAGAAGAGTCACGATAGCTTCAAAACTACCACTTTTGGTGGGTAATTTGGCTGACGTCGATAATACCCTGCCATTGAAGCGAGTATTACCCAAGTTCGAGTCATCTTGCAGGAGCTGCATAGGGAAGGGAATGAGCACGTTGGCCCTGATTTGCAGCAAGGATTGCGATTCAAGCTTCCCATCCGTTGGACGAAAAAGGAGCTAAGGCACGTCATTTAGAATTCCGGACTAAGAGGCGTAGAATTCATAATTAGCGATGCCTCCAAAGCCCAGACTCCTCACTCCTGAGTCCTGACTGGCTCATTAACCCCTGATATCCAATCTCCGACGGAAGAAAAATACGATCCTTCTGAAGAGGAAGCAGCGTGGCCGACTACGGAGCATCATCCGGGGCCCCAAATGTCTTAAAAGCTCCCGGCTAACACCACCAGACACACGCCAAACGGAGAAATTAGAGAACGGGGAGACAGTATAATATTGTGAAAGACAAAAACCGAAACAGCTAGAATGTGTGGGAAAGGGTTAAAATAAAACAAGACAAAAAAACTCGAGGTGCTTCGAGGAACAGGAAGGTGGAGGTCCGATTATCCCTTGTGAAATAATCGAGACCCACTTCTACTGAGCCGCAAAATATGCCAAGGACCTCTCCAGCTTAAAGAAAGATGGATAGCATATCTTTTATGAGGCAGGTATATCAGTGCTCTCTTTGGCTGGACCAAACTGATACTGCTTAAAACAGAATCTTCACCCATCTTCATACAGGAAGGGTGAGATGGCAGTCTGACGAAGGACCGGCAAGCCCGACTATTTCACTGTAACCTTAAGCCAAGTTGTGAAGTTAAACTTCTTGTCTGGGGGCCGCACGTACAAACCAAAACGTGGATACCCGGGTGGATCTGGGTGATCATACCCGGTTGTAAGCGGCGGCATTCGTTATTTTCAAATCCCTTTCAAACCCCGACTACCAGTAACAACCCTCCAAATGCCTGCCTTTGAAGCCATTCCGATATTGACCGCCTGCCGCTGTGTTGGAAAAATTAACTTCTCAAGCATGAAACCACAATGCTGATAAAGGGGCGAACACACCACGGCCTGGCACTTTCTGTACGGGATGCCGAATACCAGTATGCTTAAATACTGTAGTCATCAGAGTAAATATATGGATCTTAAATTCATGGAGCGGTCACCATCCATGACTGAGCCTTTTCCACTGTGGCTTGTGTGTGGCTAAATTTTGACCAATCAGAAGAGATGGTTATTCACGTGACCGTATGAAATAATACTGTAAACCACTCTCGTCTAAAAGTATTTCTGTGGTGTTAAAAGGAAGATGATTCATCTAAGTATCTTGCGTTGGCTGGTAGCTGATATCACGGTTGTCAATATGTATGTTTGTATATGCATGTCACGTTGCTAAAACGTGACATTACCATACAGGCTAAATTACTGCTATGACGATGACAGCAATACTGGGGAGCCTCCTTCAACTTCCATACCAAACACAATAATGCTCCTTGATCAACTCCCAACTGAGGTTCTATACCTCATCTTCACATCTTTTGAACGGGATAGATCCACTCTCTACCACCTCTCTCTCACCAATCGAATCATATCACAAATCGCACGACCTCTCATACCTTCCTACATTCATATCCATCCCCTACACTCAGAAGAAGATAATCATGACCTTCCGAGCCACGCATCCATTTACCCGCGTTGCGTTTCCTCTGGAGTAAACCCGTGGCTTCTTCGAAGAACTATTGAAGAAAACCCAGGTTTTGGTCACGGGGTTAATTTCTTGACCATATGCTTTCGGACTATACGCACTTATCGCCCACCGAGACTTTTGGGTCAAGAGAAGGAAGAATTTGCTGTTCTGCTGAAGGCATTCCCGAAAGTCAGGTACTTGGACATGAACAGCGGTCGACCCAATCAGGCGTCTTTGCTGTTGGACGAAGATCTAGGGATGAGGGATAGTTTGGAAGAAATCAACATTTCAGCCAGGGGAATTACTCCTTGGCAATTGGCTAACATAGCTTCTCTACCAAATCTGCGTCATCTTTCCGTATTTGGGTCATTGTTTGGGAGGTGGACTGAGAATCCTGACCATTCAGCTCAACATAATGACTTACAATCCCTCTCCATGGTTTTCGGGATCAAACTGCCAGCACTGAGGGAAATCTTGAGATGTTCGAATAGACTGAAGAAACTGGATGTTTGTGCCCCGCTTGACGCCGTTCGGCAACCTGATAGAATGGTTCATGGATCAGTTCCACAGGAATACAGGAAAAGACTGGACCCATTCTTCGCTGCTGCGGTTGGTGACGTTTTGGCAATCATCAAGGAAACACTGGTGCACTTGTATCTCAATAGTACAAACGCCACTTGGCCCGGCTCAGATGGAACGAGATTGGATTTGAGCGGCTTTCAGACACTTAAGTTTTTGTCCTTAACCGCCTGGTGTTTCTTTGAACCGTTGACCACTGGCAAGGCAAGGGATGGAGTCTTTAAACTACTTCCTCTTTCACTCGAGGAACTCTATGTAAGCTCAGCAAGATCCTTCTCATTTTCCATTTCCTCGTCTTGCCACTTCGTCATCGGGGCCTTGTATTTTCAGAACATGAAAACTTAATGTACTGGACATGAGCTCATCATGCTCATTTTTTCTAGTTAAACTTCCAAACAGAAATCGGAATCTTTTATGAAGTCATTGACGACAAACTCGAAGAAGAGGGACGAAGAAATTTCACGAATAACTCGATAAAAGAGCACAAAATCCGTTGGATTTCACAACTTGCAGAAGAAAAGAAAGAGCATTTTCCTCATTTGAGGGTCGTGGAATTACGCGAGGAGCTTGAATCGAAAACGAAACACTTATTTCAACTCGGGAAGTGGGAGTTGCCAGATAATTTTAAAAGCGGGTTTGAAGACGAGGGAATTGAGTTGAGTGTTCATGTTAGGGTTCCTAAAGTCAGTACTGCGGAGGATTTGCTCAGGCCTACACATCGCACGTTGGCCAGGGCCCAATTTGGAGACCATTAATCAAAACAAAAAAAATTGGGACTGAGATGATCACTACAGCTTTTTCTTCTCTTTCAATATTTTATTTTTGGAGTAGTTGGAATTTTCACTTTGCGATAACGTTGCACTGCAAGGTACTAGAAAGAAAGGCACAGGTGGCATGATGCTCTTGTTGGTATTGCTGCGGAGAGATTACCATGGCTTCGTGTTTATCCTAAAACCAAACCAATGTTAACCTCTACCAATACTAGGGTTCTCCGCAAAGCCTCTTCTACCGACCTCGGCAGTGTACAGTGGCCATGCAGCTAGATGCTCAACTGGGGTAATCCCAAACGTAATAACTCAGCTTTTTAGGCAACAAGTATAAGATGATTGGAGCCACGAGAAGTCCAGTCAGCTGACCAAAACAGATCTACTACCTGTGCAACGCGAAACATTACGGTGGTGGCTTGGACACCAACAGGAGATAAACAGCTGACATTGATGGAACCAATCAACTATTCGACATCAACAACGCACATTTCGTATTCATTTCAGCTGTTCTAGTACAGCTCGTGTTTCCTCAGCTTCTAGGGTTTCCTTTCGCACCCGAAGCATCCGATGTAAACCTCGTGTCATCAGTTAGCGGCAACCTTCGCCCGAATCTCACTTTCATCACCGGTATATCTGCACTTTTGCCTTGCATCTAATTTTAGGACGATCAATCTAGAGATATAAAAGAGAAAGCACGTCTTTCCAAGGTAAAATTTCATCACTATCATTCCAATCAACAAACACAATTAAACATTCTTCTACACCAATAACCACAAAACACCAACACTTCAAAATGCAATTCACCACTATCACTGTTGTCCTCACCGCACTCCTCGCTGGCGCCAACGCGGCCCCTACGGAAGCTAGGGATGTTTGTACTTTTGGACAATACTCTTGTGCTACCAACTTCAATGGGATTGTAAGAATCTATCCATGAATTTCTCATGAACTTGAAACTGACGAGAAGTATAGGTCCAATGTGGTTACGGGGCAAATGGACTCGAACTTTTGAAAATTGGGGATTGCCCTGTTAACACCCACTGCGGATTGATTGGTGTTGTTCCTTACTGCTTGGCTAACTGGTGAGAATTTTGAGAAGCCAAAGATATGAGCAATGACTGATTATTTTGAATAGATTATGGACTAAACGCATGGTGGGGGGCAGAGGAGTTAAGATTTTGGGCTAGGAAAATGCATGACAGGAAGGCTAGGAGTTTGGACGGGCGCGGGTATTTGAGTTTTGGGAAATGGTACCGGGAAATTATACTGTGGAAGTCCTAATTATCGCTCCTTTAATTTGACTATACTTCCAGTCCCGTCTTTCCAGCAGAGAGAGTTAATGTTACTCCTATCGAGTTATGAGTGGGCTTTGACTCATGGGACTCATTTCTTGAGTGTCAACTCGCTTAGCAGACTACCCTTGCTGCTTTAATTGATCACATGTTCCCAAGACCGTGATTTTATCCATACTGAAAAGAGTGCTATTCAAGCAAGCAGAGGGAGACAAGGTAACAGTTCTGGCGGATCTTCTGTTAATTCTAACATGCATAGCATTTCTAACCTCAGGAGGCGAGGTAAAATCAAGGCTCAGCGTTGTTGGTTTTATAGCGGGTTGAAGATTGTCATGCTAGCTTGAATGAAAATTCGCCCGAGACCGAAAGACTTTTCCTTCAATGGAAATTGGACACCGATAAAAAGAATTACCTAGCATACGAAATGTTTATTAATTGACTTATCCAAAGAAAAACCTAGGTACAGTGGATCTTTCGATCATGTAGCTATTACCCAAGTCCTGGATCCCTAAAATTATCACGGTCCTATGGGCTCGATTTAGAGATATCACCACGAGTCGTAGTCCGCGTGGTTACTTGCTCCACCATACTCAGTTTCACTATCAGTGAAAGGCTGACCATAATATCTCTTTTTGTCCTTTCCCACCCCTCTTCTGCCTTTGCCGTACAAATCCAGAGTAGTAGCCCTCCGAGACGGATGAAATTTATGTTTGAAACGTCGGATTTCCGTCATTGGTACCTCAAAAGGCATTTGGGGAAGTAAGGTTTGGTCATGATCCTCAATGTCGTCCTCTTCGACTATGTCTTCACCCTGATCTTGGCCCTCATTTGCCGCTTCAGCCACGCCCTCGTCTACGGGCTCATCTTCCCCAGCATCTTCGGCCTCGATTGAACTATCGCCATCAAGCTCGTCAAACCACCGGTATTGTTCCTCCTCGGATTCCTGCAGCTTGCGGTCTCGTACGGGGTCGTGATCGTCAAATGAAGAAACCCTTCGTTTTTTGACCTCGGTACTAGGTGTTTTCCATCCTGGAGCCTCATCTTTAGCTCGACCAATACAGACTGTGACATGTTCTAACAAACGCTTTGCATGAAGCCCATACAAGTTTCGCGGATGTGCCCTTACACATCCAGGACGGCGTGGACAATCATGTTCCTCGAAGAACTTGAACTCATCGTCTTCGTCCTCATCGAATGGATAAAAGGCGACTGTCAAAACATCTAGATTGGTGAATTCAGTCCAGGTCTTGGGTGGCATGGCCCCGAATATCCTCAAATCGACAATCAAATGACGAATCTCCTTGAATTGCTCCATGTCCGGCAAAACGGTGTCTGGCAAAGCGCGAGTGGTGTTGTGTTTGATTAGAATGTCGATCAAAAGTCTGAATTCCTTCCAGATCTCGGCATGTCCAAGATAAAAGCTGTCGTAGATAGTGTTGAAATATGCTCTGCTGTAACAGTATCCCCACCTAACAGTAGGGAGCAACGTAAACACTTTCAGAGCTTCAATTCGAGACTCTTGACAAACATGGAGAATAGAGGGAACTAGCTGCTTTCCCTCAACTTCAATGCCAGCTTTCGAGCGACAAGAATCTTTCCTGTCAAAGAGGTGGGTTTGAGGATCCTCAAAGCGAGATGCAAATGACGATACCCGAATTCGCAATTCTGTTGGGAGTCGCTGAAAACTATCAAAAGAGTATGCAGGGATAATCACGCGTCGCGTTTCTTTGACTCCTCGGTGCTGCAAAACATAGTTAGACGACGAAAATAAGATGGTTGGATGATAGAGTTTACCAAAAGTTGCCAACCCAGAGATGCCACTCTGTTTGTATGTCGCCTTCTTTCTTGAGTCTGGAAACGTTCTTCCATCAAGCGTATCTCCTCCTTGTGCCTCTCTTCCCTCTGCTTCTGGGTGATCGTGAATTGATCCTGCTGGTTATACAACTTGATTTCATCTGCTATCAAATCGGGTGAGCCAAGCTCAGAGAGCTCACCGTGGAATGTGAAAACGTCCCAGTCCCCTGGTTCCAGCTCCCAGCGGTTTTAGTTTGGTATGAAAGCTTCCATTTCGCTGTTGACAAGCCATAAATTTAACTCTTTCGATTTGTGGTGTCGTGAGGTTTGCTCTCGGACCGCCCGTCAATTAAAGTGGAGATAACCCGCGTTATGGGTTCGCGATAAAACGTGACCTCTACTCCGTATTTTGGATCGTCTTTTCACACGAATCTACTTATAAACTACTTGAAGTCACGCACATCAATTCCCTCAAGCTTGATCTGCCAAGAGCAGAGGCTTTGAGATTCTCTTTCTAACCTGCAAAGGGATTGAACTCAATAGTCGTCAATGTCCTTTCATTTGTGGATTGATGTTAACAGGAGACATAAATTCTGTACACTGCTCTGATACGACATCTTCAAACAGCGATGAACTTGATCTTCTCAAGCAGTTGTGGGATTCTTCGCACCAAGCAAGTCAAGCTAAGTAAGAGGATCCGTCGTTGCTCTCTAACATGTACCTTATTGTTCAAATTATTAAAGTGTCTTGAGATGTTTTGAGAGAATCCGAAATTTGTAATCTCAATTCTTTAACGTCTCGATCAATAGCTGAGAATATCTTACAATGTTGTTGAAGTGTTCCAATACCAAGCTTCTCTGCACAAGTCTAAATTTTGTCACAACTTGGTTCAAATCTCGCTCGAGAGACGTTTATTAACGGTGATTTTGAGTGCACTAATATTCACCTCTAAAGGTGAAATCTAACCTCCTCAAAGGAAAAGCCATAGTTACCCCACAGCCCCAAATCCAGCTAAAAATCACTTCAACGATCATTCTTCCGGTTTTCCACCACCTTGGCCACCTTGGGCTCCCTTGCAAAGCTCTTTGGATTTCTCGGCAACCAAATTCCGATCATTCTTGGACAAACCGAGAGTAAACTCAACGAATAGCGGAGCTAACATTTGTACTTCGGCGATGGCAGCTTCCCGAATCGAAGGTGCAAGAAAGTGAACGTTCTCTTCCGAACGTTCATTACTGCACAACCCCTTCTGATGAATAAATTTGTATTTTGCTAAGTGATGCCACTCCAGCTTGTTAATGGGAAGCTTCAAAAACAGGGAATGAAGATCCGTGTAATCGGCTGCACTGCTCCCATAGCGTGTGAAATAGAGAATTTCAATATCGATCGTACCACGCAGTGTGATTTTGTACTCATTAAACAAGATTCTTGATTCTCTGGACACGTCATAAACCAGCTTGGGAGTATATTGGTTCTTGAGAACCTTTCTCAAAGAAATAGGATGTGATCCCTCGCTAGCGGCCTCGAAAGCTGAGTTTCCAAGAGCTTGGATGTTGAGTACCCATGTGAAGTTGTAAGAAGCAACGAAAATTGAAAATAGAGTCATCTTGGTGGTAAATGTACTTCGAAAAAACAAATTTGGCTTCTCGTTCTTTTGATGGATACTCTTCAAAACTTTGAGAAATTCGACCAGGTGCTTTTGTGTCTCCACGACTGAAAATTTCTTATGGGCAGGATGATGCGGCATAAGACATTGTCGCTCGGGTGCTGTGAGGGCGGTGATATTCTTTAACGTCGTCTCGGAGGGGGGTGCAGCCTTGGTCGTTTTGTTGTTGGCAGAGAATCGTTCACTCTTGATGTTTTTTGCTAAGCCAACGACATATTTAGATTTCTTGTTGCTTTCCTTGGGTTCTTCGTCCGCCTTCTCGTTTTCGTGGCTGGCCTTACTTGCTAAGCAGCGGAGCTTCCAGATGCGAGTATAGTACTCAACATTTCCTGGATCTCTGCTGTTTTTGATAAGGGTTGCGATCGAAAAGGGGATCTTTTGCGAGTCGTTGTCCTCTTTGTTTTCAGTAGCCCCAGAATACGAGACTTGTCTCTGCGTCATGAACTCGGCCGCTTGATTACCTTTGGCGGACATCATCAGTTTCTTTAACTCAAATTCCTGTTCGGGATAAATTGTTACCGCGAAGTCGTAAGCCTTGGGGGTGACCTCACGTGGGAGGTTGTAGATATCCACATAATCTGAGCCTGCATATGAAAATTCAAGGTTGTGATTGTAAGCCACTTTGTATTGAATAAGAAACAAAGGCTGGGCCTTGAACTCAAGCTTGGCGAGAGCATGGTTTCATGTGCATGTTGTATTGAAAGAACTTCCAAGGATTCTTTGCTCTTAGGAACAAGAGACTTGGTCATTGGAGACGCACAGATGGTTGGTTCAGCCTGACCCTGAACAGGGAATAAATGTAAATGTGGCTTCATATTATTGTTGTTTGTTGGTCTTCGAAAATAAGGAGGTTTTTGTTCGAGTTGGTTACCACGCATTGGTGTAATGTTGTAGACAGTTCTTAGACTATCGTTATTCTGGTAGCTACTTACTGGTGGTGTTGGGACCCGTACAGTTTCTGCTTCTTTATTAGAATACAGCTATGGTAACGCTACCTAAGTTTTTCCTTAAGTTTCTCTTACCAGTACTTGAATTTGGTGCTGATATTTCGCATAACGTTGCTCCACTGTTTTGGTTCAAGTCCTTGTGGCCACCCATAACCACATTAGGTCTTCAAATAATGTGATGTTCAAATAAAAATATGGTTCAAGGAAAAGTGTATAGAGATCTCCCAGCTTTTTTCCTTGTGCTACTTTGTTTGTGTTTACGTGTTGGATGATGTTCAAGGTTGGAGGCCGTAGGATCAGTTCTACCCACGGAGCTATTTATATTAGAGGGCAAATGACTCAGTTTGCCCTGAAGATGCATCTAACCGCGGTAGGTTGACATTTGTGAATTGATTGCGAGAAAATATCTCATGAATTTATCAGGATAATACCCGAGATATTATATATGCTATGAAGTTAGGAGTCTAAAAGCTTTCAAAATCAAGTTTTCATCGTGTTTTGAAAATGCACGTTTCAATTAGAGAGGGGTGGAGATATATAAGCAGGTCGTCGGATGCACCAACTCGGGCACTTTAAGCATTAAATTCAATTGTACGACAACCGACGGTCGCAAAGAATAACTTTTTGTTTTATATCGTAGATCTAATTGAATTACCCCATATAGCTGAGCAGCTAGTTAAGAGCCCTTGTGGAGACGAGTCAGAATTGTTTGGGAGCAATAAGTGCGTGGTCTTGGTGGGATCTGTGCTATGGTGTTCCGCAATACGAGGTATTGCGCAATTAGACTAATCTATTTGGGCAATAAATTCTGGATTGCGCAAACCAATAGATGGCCTAAATCGGGTGTCTAATACCGCGATTTTAATCAAATACACTTTTTTCAAAACTCTCTCCACGTTACTCCTAGTACTTATTTGAGGCTATTCCCACTTTACCTGCCTAATAAAGAATAGTTAAAAATTTTTTAAAACTTAGATATAAGATTAATAGATACCTAGTAGTAATATTTAACTTTCTTTATATTTGCTAAGGTTTTAGAAGTATGTTAGTAGGTGAAAAGTAGGTAAAACAAGGTAGGTCTGTTAAAAAGGGGGAAGTTAGAGAGGCTAGGAGAACGGCACTTCTCTCTTATTTTACTACTAGGAGTTATTCTATATAGTTAACTAGATATCTCTTTCTTTTTCTTAAAGAACTAAAGTATTTTAACCTTATATTTCTATCCTATCTTTACCCCTCTTTTACCCTACTATTATAGACGTTAACAACCCTTACTCTTCACCTTAAGGGGTCCGGTTCGCCCCTCTATTCCCCTCTAAGGGCTCTGAACCGCTAAATACTACCTTAAAGCCTCTCCTAATAAGAGATATCTCACTTCTTATAAGTAATTCGAGTACTGTGATTAACTATAAAACCTAAAGCAAGTAGCCCCTTAAGGTCTCCTAATAGTAGAAAGAGTAAGGCAATCTATAGTGTGACGGCCTTCTACAAATGCACTAAAAGAGATGCTTGTAGAATAGTACCTGTATTCGAAGAAAACTAAACTAAAGAGAGAAGAGGAGAGTTGGTACGCTCTGTCTCTATTTATGTATACTAAGCGAGACTTCGGTAGAACCTCAGTACGTGATCCAGTCGTATGTGACTGGGACTGTCATACTACCCGCTCCTTTAACCGGGCCCCTTCTAACTAAGCCGCTTTGTCTTCCGTAGCCATAGGGTCGTTACTCTCTAATTCGCTGTAATTGTCTCTTCCTGCCTCGTACGCCTCTAGCTATAAAGGAAGAGCCTTTAGAGGCCCGTCAGCTGTTGGATTCGCTAAATGGAATTCCTTTAATATATGTAGCGAGTAGGCTACGTAGCAAGCTGGGTGCTAGTCAAGGTCCTTGTTATAGCCCTTCTACTTTAATCGGTAGTAAAGAGACTTCTATCGCGTCTTACTTGTAAGTACTTCCTTAACCTCCTATTCTTCTTCTTTGTCGACGATAATCGGTGGAGGTAGCGTACTTACTTATCTAGGCAGAGGATCGTCTGAAGCTTTACGTAACTTCTCTAGTGCGAAGACAGGATGGACTCTAATAGAGGATGGTAACTAGAGTCTAAAAGCAGAGCTAACTTTCTTAAGGATCTTAAAAGGTCTAGCTATCTAGTGGTCTAACTTCCGGCTAGGTCTTTACGTATTCTAGTCCTTTGTAGTAATAAAAACTATATCGCCGACTCTAAAGTCTACTTCTCGTCTATGTCTATTTATGTCCTATTCTTTCTTTTCTTAAGCTTTTACTATATTTGCTTAGCCGACGTCTAGTACTTCTTAAAGAGTCTTTATAACTGTTGTAGCTTCTTCTTATAATAGCCTCTCTTATATAGTCGAGGGTTTAGGCGTATGCTAGTTAAAAGACGTTCTTAGTAAGTAGCTCTTTTGTAATTTGAACAAGGACATTCTAATAGTACTATAAGGTAGTATAAGCTAAGCGTGGTCTATTATTAGAAGTAGCTTTAACTAATTATTCTAGTAGTAATTTATATACGGCTGTAAGCGCTAATCTAGGTACTAGTTTATAATTTCGGTTTGTCTGTCTATCTAGGCGTAATTTACAGTCGAAAGTCAAAGCTGGACGCTAAGGATTCGTGTAAATTCTTGCTAGAAGGTAGAGATAAACTAAGGGCCTCTGTTAGAGATAATACTCTCTAGGATTCCGTGATATTATAATACGTGCTATAAGTATAGCTTAGCTATCTGCTTAGCCGTTACTTCCTTTTAGTATAGGATAGAGATAGATTATTTAGATAATTAGTCGATAACTACGAATACGTTGTCAAAGCTGTGCTTATTAGCTAGGAAGGATTTAAAGTCTATTACTACGTATTACTATGTACGTAATAGGACTAGAAGTGGGTATAGATAACCAGGGGTCTTGTCTCTTAGTATATCCGCTCTTTGACATTTGTAATAGTTATATATGTATTATATAATGTTAGACTTTATATTTCGCTAGATATATCTTAAGTAAAGGATCTAGTAGGTCTTGTCTCGTCTAGGGTGGGCTAGTAGTACTTAGTCGTATGCTTTATAGATCAGGTCTATCTGTAAAGTATCGATATCTAGTACTATTAAGTAGCCTCGATAAAGCAGTAGGTCTTCCTCTAAGACGTACGGAGAGTCTTCGTCGTTCTTAGCCTATAATCGTAAAGCTTAAAGTGTCTTAGCATCCTTATTTACTTTACGGATTCGTTTAGAGAGCGTAAGAGACTCCTAGAAGTGGTCGTCGTCGACTAGAGCTAACGTAATAGAGCTTATTTCAACTCTAAGGTCTTTAAGTGTTTCTATATCAACTTATTCTTTTGTTAAGAGCGTACAGGTCCGGTATTGTTCTTTCAGCTCCTTCTGAGTCTGTAACTCGTCTGTTTTTCGTGTTAAAGCGTCTACCTTTCTATTCTCTTTTCTAGAACAGTATATTACTATAAAGTAGTATTCGGCTAAAGCTTTAGCCTATCTAGCTTAACATATAGTAAGCTACTTTGTTATTATAAAGTACTTGAGTGCTTTATAGTTAGTATAAATACGAACTTTCTTATATATGCTTTATAATTCCGGTCTCTATTCTATAAGCGAGCGTATAATTATAAGCATCTCTTTATTATAAATCTTATAATTATACTTAGCTAAAGACATAACCTTACTAAAGTAAGCTACTAGGTACTATTCGCCGTCTGCTTACTATTATTATAGTATCCTAGCGATTATCCCGTCTAAGGCGTCTATCTCGATCATTGTAGGAAGCTCTAGAGAGTAGTAGCGAAGGACTGGTGCCGTTGTAAGGCATTCTTTTAGCTCCTTAAAAGCGTCCTAGTAGCTTTTGTCGAAGTTAAAAGGTATGTTGTCCTTTATAAGACGTATAAGTGGTTTTATAATAATTCTATAATTCTATATAAACCTCTAGTAGAAGTTATAAAAGCCTAGGAAGCTCTAGACGCCTTTTACTATATCTGATGCTTACTAATTCTAGACTACTATAACTTTTTCTAGATCTACTTTAATACTATTAGTTTTAATAATAAAGCTAAGGTATTTTATCTTCTTAATATTAAATTTGTATTTCTTAATATCTGCTTATAAGCTAGTATCTCGTAGTTGCTAGAGGACTTTTTATACGTGTTCTTTATACTCTAATATATTCGAAGAATAGATAAGGATGTCGTCTAAGTAAGTAGAGTAGAAATCGTCTAAATAGTTAAAAAGTACGTCGTTTATATACCGCTAGTACGTAGATAGTCTATTTATAAGTCTAAAGAGTAGAACCTTATACTTATACGTTCTATAACATATATAGAAAGTGGTTAGTTCTTTAGAATTAGGATCTATTTATATACGATAGAAAGCTTAATAGATATCGAGTTTTGTAAAGATACGAGCTTAGCTAATATAGGCTAGCGTTTTATTAATAAGAGAAAGTAGATAGTAGTCTTTTTAAGTAAGGTTATTAAGCTTCTAGAAGTCGATATAAAAGTGTAATCTTCCGTCTACCTTCTTAATAAACAGTACTAGAGCAGTAAAAGAGGACTGGCTATGCTCTATAAATCCCTTATAAAGGTTGTCTAAGATATATTCCTTTATAGTAAGTAGCTCTTTAGTTAATATCTTATATAGTAGGGAATATCTAAGGGTATCTGTTCCTTCTAGCTATATTTTATAGTTATAATATTAGTAAGGTAGTAGAGTATCTAAAGCTTCCTTTAAGAATACGTCTATAAAATCTACGTACTTCTCTAGAACCTCTAGTATTACTGTACGATCCTCTTCTCGTCTAGCTATAATATTATTAATCTTGTATAAGCTAATAGTAAATATCTTACTATCTTTCTAAAGTAAATAGTAGTATATTCCTACCGTAGATATAGTAGAGATATTGATTATTATAGAAGGTTCTTACTTTAGAAAGGGCTTTCGTTAATAGACTAGGGTAAGTACTTTCTTAGGTAATCCCTCGAGTTCCTGTTTCATAATCTAGTATTATGCTTATATAGAAGACTAGTGGTTGCTTTCGTGGATTGTAAGTATATATTCTAGATGTTCTATTATATAGAGTTCTAGAATAGATCGGCTATTCTGTCTCTATAATTCGTCCGTTTCTATTATAAGGTTATAAGCGTCTGCCTAATTCTGGTGAAAGAGTGTAGGGTCCTTAAGACGAATAGCTTTACGCGAGAGAGGGGTAGGCTGCCGAGTAGAGAAGTAAGGCTTAAGTTCCTCTAGCTAGAGTAACTTTTGATAAGTTACGTCGATATTAATATAAAAGTATTTAAAGAATTTTTAGCCGAGGATGATATTATATAATCCTAGGTCTAGTAGAATAAAGGGTATATTAAAGAATTTACAGCTATCTAATATATAATTAGAGAGAAGGTAGTAAGTAGCTTCTCTGCTAATCTCTCTATTATATCTGTGAATCTTTATAGGTATAGGAAGTCTTTTTATTTTAAGGTTATAGAACTTCGCTAAGTCGTAGCTGAATTAGGCGTCTATAAAAGAGAATGTATTTACTCCTAGGTTACTAAGAGCAGTGGTTTATATACTATATCTATTGATTATTATTATACTAGGTAAAGTAAACGCTTTTCTACTAACTAATAACTGTAGATTAATCTTAGAGAGATTAATCCTATATTTACCTAAGGTAGAGTCTTCTCTTAAATGTATTTGTTTCCTAACTTAGATCTAGCTTCTTCTTCTTTCTCTAGCTCGCTTAAGTCTACCTTCTTATAGACTCTTAGCTATAGGCAGGACTTAATATAATAGCCGACTTCTCTATAGTTATAACACATGTTAGTAGAGGGGTGAATACTAGCTGTGTAAGTAGGAATTTCTAGAGAACGTGTAGCTATAGCCGTATTTATAGCTATAGTAGGTAGATACTTGCTTATACGCTTTCTAGCCTTTTCTTCTATAATGTCTCGTAGGTCGTTGTTAACGCTACTAGCAAGAGTGTAAAAGAGGTCTATGTCTTCCTTAGCTTAAAGTCTAATAACCGTAAGAGCTTATTAGAGGTTAATAGTTAACTTATTAAAAAGGTTGTTAATTCTATCTTACTTTAGAGCTCTAGACTTGTCTGCCAGCTTCTAGAACTTTACTCGAAACTCGTAGAACGTCTCTCGAGCTATTCGTAGCTCTTAGTACTTCTTACGAGCCTTGTCACGAACGTACGGACTAACTACAATATTGTAGAGGTAAGCTAGTATCTCGTTATAAGTGGTGAATCGGTTGTTAGTATCGAACTTATATTTTAAGTAAATATAATTACGTACTTAGCTAGTAGTAGCGCGATATACCAGATTTATCTTTGCCTCCTTAGATTCGAAGTAGTTGGTATTAATATATAGCTTTACTATAATTTTAGTCTTCTAGGTATTATATATAATCTAGTCGTCTTCTATTATAAACGTATGTAGATTCTCTACTTTACTAGTCTTCTTAGAAGACTAGGTAGTAAGAGTAGATTAGGTAACCTTTTTAGCTTTAAGCTCTATAAGGGTGTATTCACGGCGTACGTATATTTCTGCTATTTAAGAGGTAGATCTAGTATTAACTTTAAGGTAGTAGACCTTATCTATAAGAGTAGTTATCGTCTAAAGGATTTATCGTAAGGCATCGTCGACTATAAGAGGAGGAGGTAACTTAGACTTTACTACTATAGAAGAGCTAGTAGTAGCCTTGCTAGTAGGTAGAGGTAGTAGTACTATAGCTTAGGAAGAGGTCTTAGTCTTTCAAGAGCTAGTGTTAATAGTAGGTAGCAAAGGTAAAGGTAAAGGTAGAGGCTCTTTATCTAATTACTTATCAAGCTAGCTAAGGGAGGAGCGTTATAACTTGTTACCGTATACGAAGGGATTTACTATAAGGTGAATGTGTATATTTTCGTTCGTTAGTTTTAGGATATTTATATGCCTTCCTAGGCGAGAGTGTAAGTTTAGTTTTAGTATAACGGCCCTCTACAAATATACTAAAAGAGATACTTATAGAATAGTACCTATATTCGAAGAAAACTAAACTAAAGAGAGAAGAGGAGAGTTAGTACGCTCTGTCTCTATTTATATATACTAAGCGAGACTTCGGTAGAACCTCGGCACGTGATCCAGTCGTATATGACTAGGACTGTTATATATAGTAAAGTTTAAAGCTCTTAACAAGTATATACTTAATAATAACTAAGTATATCGTTAACCTAAATCGGTTTATAGAACGGATTACCTAAAGAGATACGTAGTTTATACCTATAACGCCTTTGATCTTATTACTAGAGTATATCGTAGACTAAAGTATACTAGTAAGTGTCTAACTCTACTTATTCTTATTTAATTAACTAATAAACTTAGGCGTAAATAAGACTTATATACGCTATATAGAGTTATATTATAGGATCTTATAAAAAGACGTAGAGTTTATTCTTAAGAGATATATATACTATACTCTTATAAGGGCTTCTTATAAACCGATAATTATCTAGCTAATTACCTTACGCCGTTGTCTTAATAGAGTATATATAGATCTTATAGACTTTACTTCTTAACTTAATCTACTCTTCTTCTTTAGATATAACGAATTATAGAGCTTTAAGTAGATCTTCTAAATCGAAGATTACTTCTTAAGATACGTGTAGCTATATACTCTAAAGAATAAGAGGAGTAAGACTATTACTAAGACTATTAGTATATTCTTACCTTACTTTAACTTAATAAAAACTAATTATTTTATAACCTACTAGATCTCGAACAACGGTTCCTCTTATAAATTCTATTTATAATAGCTAGCTATTAATAGAATTGCCGAGCTATCGGAATAGCTAAGAATATATACCAAGTATAGTATAGCATAGATAGTTATAGAATAGGATTATAGTATAGGTTTAGTTTTAGAATTATTAGAGCTAGATTAGTATAGACTTTTGTTATTATATAACCCTCTTATATATAGATACTCTTACTCTCTCTTAAGAAAAGTCTAATTTAGTCTTTTCCTTTATATTAAAGCCTAGTATTTAGATATATTATTCTATTAAATATACTTCTATATACCTCTTTTATAGTAGTATCTGTTTTATACTATTATATTAAAAGACTAAATTCAACTCCGCCGGGGACAGCCTGTTATAATATCTCACGTAAGCGCGCCGGCTGTCACGAATCACGTGCTAGCACGTGACGAAGTAAAGTCCAGGCGACGTTCTAATAGGACGAACACTATTATAACCCTGAAAGGAAGGAAGGATTAGATATAGTAGGATATATAATCTTAGGATCTTATTATAGTTATATTACGTAACTCGGTTAGGAGTAGTTAGGTAATAGAGTCTAGTTTTAAGGAGCCCTAGAAATAGAGTTAGACTCTATTTTCAAGACTTCTACTAAAGAGGACTCTAAATATAAACGAAGGTTCTATATAAGACTAGTACGTCTACTATTAGATAGGAGCTTTGTACTTAACTTTAGTTATTAATCTTATTATTCTGTTTAATATCTTTAATATAAGTAACGAGTTTACTTTTAAGTAAATAACTATAACGAAACTTAAACGAACTAAACAAAGATAACTAAGTCTCGAAGGTTAGTATATAGATAAGAAGTATAGATACGCTAGGTTATTTACTTAGAAGTAAACTCGTTACTTATATTAAAGATATTAAATAAGATAATAAGATTAATAACTAAAGTTAAGTACGAAGCTTCTATCTAATAGTAGACGTGCTAGTCTTATATAGAACCTTCGTTCTTAAGTATATCGCTTATATCGCTCGCGTCGCTCGCGTCGCTCGCGTCGCTCGCGATTAAGGCGATTAGAGTAATATAAGCGATCACGTTATATAACCTTACGTGACTTCTAATATTACTATAGTAGTAAGATCCTGAAATCCCTAATGTCCTCTATATTACTAATTTCCTTCTATATTACTTTCCTTTCCTAGATATTATACCTTATCTTATTAGAACGCTGTCTAGACTACTTACTACGTATACCGTGATTTATAACACTATCCCCTTCTTAGACTAGCATGTCCCTACGCTTAAGTATAGCCTAAGAAATATTATTAATAGGCTAGCAGCCTCCCTAGTTCTTATTATATCGTTAACACCTCTCCTAAAAGACAAGCTTAAATAATATAGAACCCTTAACGCCCTTTAAATCGAACGTTTAAGACGTGAAATAATTCCTTATACTTGTTATATAAATACGAAAACCAGTCGTCGATATATTAGTATTCCTAGTAGTTCTAAGTATTCCGAGTATACTAGGAAGAGTAAATCTTATAATATTAAGTTGTAAAATCGAATACCTTTACTTTTTAAGTAGGAATCTATTAATACTTAGAAGCAGAGATTATAAGAGAAAGAAGAGACAGCCTATAAGATTTAGAAAGAAGCTATATAGAAGATCCTTCGCCTACGAAAACAATAACACTTCCTTATAAAGCAGGAGCAAGAGATGCTTTATCGTAGTCTTACTAACCTATAAGAACTTAATAAAGCTAATAAGAAAGAAAGAGTAGAGAAGGAGAAAGAAGAGAGGGAATTAGAGGTCGCCTAGCTGGCAGCCCCTTCCTCTCCTAACAACCCCGCTTTTATTACTAAGCTGATCCTTGATTCGGCTTTCCTTAAAGCTTTCTCTTCTAACTACGAAATATAAGTAACTCTAGGTTTTAGTAGTAGAACTTCCGAAGTTCCTCCTAGTAATAGTTAAGATTACTTTTTAGCTCTTAAGTATTTTCTAAGTATAAGTAATCTAACTATTTAATTAAATACTTAATCTTATCTCTAATAATCTTATAATTAAGAATCCTTTTAACTTTATATTTAGTGTTTAGATTAACTAGTTGAATTTCTATAATTAGAGCTAGTAGTGCTCCTAGTAGTACTAGTTTAAGTAAGGATATATAGAATACTAGATGAATGTTTATTATCCTTAGTAATACTAATTTATAATTCAAAGGTCCTTTAACTTATTTAATTTTAAATAGTCTAAGTTTTTTATAATCTAGTTTATTACTTAGTCTTTTTATATTAATGTTTTTCTATACTAAGTAGACTTTATCCCTCTCTTTTAGTATTAGCTCCTAACTACGTCGTTTATTATAGTAGTATATGTTTCTTTCTACTATAAATTACAGGTCCTCTATAAGTTCCTTATATAGACTCTTGATTTTCGAGACTTAAATATAAGTAAGTTAGTTATTAATAGTCGTAGACAGTAGTTCTTAATATACTATTAATTTATATCTAAAATTAGCATAGAATAGCGTAACAAGTGTTATTTCTATTACTAAACTATTATAAGCGAACTGTGCTAAGGGTAGCAGTTCTACCTAGTTATCTTACTAGTAGTTTATATAATAACGAAGGTATGTTTTAACTACTTAATTTATCTGTTTATTTCCTCTATTTATTTAAGAGTAGAAAGCTATAGAAAGCTTTCTTTTTATACCTAATCGTTCTATAAGAGTAATCTAAAATTTTAAAGTAAAGAGCTTATCTCTATCTAAGAGTATTTCTTTAGGTAGTCTATATCTTAAGACTACTTCTCTAAGAAATGTAAATACTAATTCTTTAGCTATACTTAACTCTATATATATTATAAAGATTATATATTTTATAAGTTATTCTATAATAACTAGGATTATATTATATTTAACTCCTGTTATTAGATCTTTAGATTTTAGTAATTTAATAATAAAATCTATAGATATTAATTTCTAAGGTATCTATAGTATTAGAGTAGTGTTTATCTATCTATAAAGAGTATAGTAGGAAGCCTTATTCCTAGTATAGGTATTATATTCTACTATTACTTCCTTAACTATTATAAATAACTGATTAATATAGTAATATTATCTTATCCTCTAGAAGGTTCTACGAATTCCTTAGTAACCGTAAGTAGGTATAGTATAGTATTCTTATATAAACTCTTTTATATATAAGCTAGGAACTTATAATTTCTCTTTTATATATTAGTTATAACCTTTATATATATTTTAAATCTTATCTATCTAGATATCGTTTATTACTACTATCTCGTATATAGTAGGTACTAAGTCTCTATTTTTAAGAGTTTTCAAGATCGTAATCTTCTTATACTCCTTATTTCCCTTATATCTAGGTTTCTAGCTAAAAGTATTAGCTTAAGTATTCAACGTTCCTTTTATATGTCGAATAACGATATCAAATCCTTCTAATATCTCTAACTATCTAGCTAATTATCTTATTATAAGTTCCTTAGTAGTTATAAATGTCTTAAGGTTCTTATAGTCGGATAAAACTATAACTAGGTATTTTACTAACTATAAATAAATTCTCTAGTATTCTAAAGCTAATACTATAATAAGCAGTTCTTTATCGAATATACTATAGTTTTATTATACTAGGTTAAATATTTTAAAATAATATATAACTAGTATAAGTTTTCCTTTTTTATTTAGTTATAAGTAAATCATACTTATAGATATATCTAAGGTATCTATTTTAATTATACTTAGTTTTTCTATATTAAAGTTATATAAGATAGGTTTTTCTATAAACCTTACTTTAATTTTTTAAAAAGCATCCTTAGCCTATTTATTCTAAATAAATTTAACAGCTTTCTTAACTAGTACTATTATTAGTTTAGCAATCTTTGTATAGTCTTATATAAAAGAACAGCAAAAGTTTATAAATCTAAGGAAAGACTATATATCTTTTATATTTTCTAGTAATTTCTAGTTTTAAACGTCTTAGATCTTTACTAGATCTATTTCCATTTTTCCTAGGCTAAATACCTACCTTAGGAAAAGTGTCTAAGTTACTCTAAACTCGTATTTCAAGAGTTTTAACTAAGAGTTTACTTTTATAAGTTATTATAAAACTTCTTTAATATATCTCTTATATTCTTCTTCTTTTTCTAAGAAGATTAGAATATTATCTAAGTAATAAATTACTATTACTTCTAGAAGATCTTTTAAAATATTATTATTTTATCTTTAATATATAGCTAGTATATTATATAGTTTAAATAGTATAACTATATATTTATAAAGGCTTAATAGTAAGGCAAATACTATCTTCTATTCGTCTCTGGTTTTTATTTATATAAGACTATAGACGTTTTATTAATCTAATTTCGTAAATCGTACTACTTTACCTAACTTATCCTATAAGTATTAGCTAGGTAGTAGCGGATAAGCGTTCTTAACTATAGTATAATTTACTTCTTAGTAATTAATATATACTCTTCTATTTAGATCGTCTTTCTTTTTAATAATAAGTATATTTAAGGTAATTAGTAACTTAGGTTTTCTAATATATCTCTTTTTAATACCTTCTTTTATATAACTTTCTATTCTCTATAGGCTTTTCTAGTTATATAATCGAAGCTTCTACTTTAAAAGGTAATAACCCTTTTTTAATTTAATCTTATAATTCTATAAGCAATGTTCTAGTAAGGCTCGCAAGTCTTCTAGGTTTTTAAACAAAGCTCTAAATTCTCTATACTATATAGGTATTTCGTTATCAGCTTTCTTACTAACCTATAAAAGACCTTAGATAAGATGTCTTAACACTTTAGAAAAGGTAACGCTAACCTTATTCTAGCCTTTTAATCGATTTCTAGATTATATTCCTAAATCTATAGTATACTAAGTATTACTTCCTTACTTTCTATTTTAATAATATCGAATTATATATCTAAACAGTGTCCTTTAATATTAATTCTTATTAGAATAGTTTACTAATTAATAATTCCGTTTTAGTATATAACGTCTATTCTATTAACCACCCCTAGTCGATATAGTCTTATTTCCTTAATTAGAACGTTTAGCTTCTCTCTAGCTATTAGAGAAATAAAGTTGCTTATTACTCCTAAGTCTATTATAACTTATAACTTTTTCTCTTCTATTTCTATAGTTATTACTAACTGTCTTTCTCCTAAAGTAGCGTCTAACTTTGCTTTAATATATTAGACTTTAAAAGATCGATTTTCTTAATTAAAATTCTTTCTCTCCTTATTCTTATACTAAGGAAAGAATCTTACTCTTTCTTTATTAGTATATACTACCTTATATATTAATCTATATTCTATAATTCTTATAGTTTTAGGAATTTCTTTTATAAATTACTTTAGTATTTGTCTATAGTTATATTAGATTTATTTATAACTAGTTTCTAAAATAGCTTCTATAAACTATAGTTCTTTTATATATAGATAATCTAAAGTAGCTTCTAGTATACTTATCTCTAGTTTTATATAGTAAACTTTAAATATATAATCTTTTGAATTCTTTTCTTTAATAGCTCTAATCTAAGACTAAGGAAAGAATACTACTCCTTCTTTATCTGATAATACTACTTCGTATATTTAATAATATTCTACTATTCTAGTAGGCTTTAGTAATATTCCTTTAAATCGTTTCTATAATAACTAATCTAAAGTTAGACTTAGTTTATATTATATTTATTATACTATTATTTCCTAAACTGTTTCTATAAACTATAGTTCTCCTACTAATAGATAGTATAATTCCTCTAGTTCTGTTTTAGCCTATCTAGTTATATTAGACTTCTTTTATTCCTAGAATAATATACTAAATAGTTATTATAAGTTATATTTTCTAAATACTAGCTTATTATTTTTAATTAATATAATAATAATATATTATTCGAATTCCTTTAGTATAACATCTTTAGGTAATATTCTAAGAAAAAGAGTTTTAATTTATCTTTTAAATCTTATTAGAACTTACTATATCTATATACTAATTTTATCTAATATATTATATATTTTCTATATATCCTCTACTTTAGAGTAGCTAGGTTTCTTAATTAGTTAGCGTTTCTATTCTAGTTCCTTTTCTTTAATAGTTTTCTGTCTAGTAATTAAGCTAACTAGAGTTATTATTTTAGGGTTATTACTTATAACTATATATGTTATTAAGATAGTTAGGTTAACTCCTTATATTATATAAGGACTTTAGAAATCTAGTTTCTAATTATTAATATATATCTATTAATTTCCTTATTTAAAGGTTCTAAGAAAAGCCTAAGTTTCTCTAACTTTAAGGTCTTTATTCTTTATCTCTTCTTCTAAACTAGAAGATAAGTCTAATATCTCTAAAGAACTAGTTAATAGTAGTAATTCGTATTCCTCTTAAAAAGGTTGCTTAGATTCTATTACTAATTATATATTATAATATTCCTTAAGAAGTAGATCTCTATTATTATTAGTATCTTATATATTACTAATTCCTTTATTATTTTTAATCTAGGTTCTATATCCTTATACTTTAAGCTTCTTATCTATAAGTTTAATATAATCAGTTAAAGCTATCTATTATTAAATAGTAGTATTGATTTATTTCTTTCTCTTAGAGTCTTTCTTCTTACTATACTTATTTACTCTATAGCTTAGTTAGCTATAATTATAATATAAGTTCTACTTACGTTGATAATTTCGCTCTTTCTAGGAAAGTCCTCCTTTCTTTAGAAAGATTTTCTTTTATATAGTATTTACCTCCTTACTATGCTTACTAGTGTAAGAGTACTTCTACTTTCCTAACCCTTTACTCTTTTCTCTATATCTAAGGTTACTCTTTCTAAATTTATATAAGTAGTTATCTAGCTAGATAACCTTCTTAATTATACTTATAATAGTTAAGAACTATATATTCTATTTAGCTATTTCCTTATAGATATATATCTTTAATCCTTTATAGAAGAGTTTTATAAGAGTAATAGTATCCTATTCTAACTTTGTTCTATAATATTAAAATTTATTAGTATAATCTATTACTAATCTAGTCTAGTATAATTCTAAAAGCTTATATATAGTTGTTCGAATTATATTAAAGTTTCTAAAGACTTTTCTAATAGTTGCTTTAAATCCTCTCTAAGATTTAAATATAATCTTAGTTAACTCTATCTTTCTATCTTTATCTTTATTCTTAAAGAAGTCCTTTAAATATAGCTAGGCTTATTCTAGTACTGATCCTCTAAGGTAGGAGATAGTAAAGATAGTTTATAAGTTATAATTGTCTTTAAACTTATTAGAATTAAAGTTAAAGTAGATATCTATTTAGAGAAGAAATAAGTCGAGTTCCTTTCGCTTCTTATAATACGTATCTAGTATCTTAACTTTAATTAATTTAAGTGCTTTAACCTTGTAAAGCTCGGGGGCGTCTAGTATACTAACATTGTCGTCGTTCCTGGTTAACTAGGTACTGGCAGGTGTTCTTCTAGTTATACTTCTAGATGTTCTTACGACGTTAACTCGACTAGTATTTAGGCTAGTTGTTACGGGAGTTGCTAGGGCTATAGCGACTGAACTTCTAAGCAGGTACTTAAAGTATAACGAAACTTAAACGAACTAAACAAAGATAACTAAGTCTCGAAGGTTAGTATATAGATAAGAAGTATAGATACGCTAGGTTGTTTACTTAGAAGTAAACTTGTTACTTATATTAAAGATATTAAATAAGATAATAAGATTAATAACTAAAGTTGAGTACGAAGCTTCTATCTAATAGCAGACGTGCTAGTCTTATATAGAACCTTCGTTTCTAAGTATATCGCTTACATCGCTCGTGTTGCTTGCGTTGCTCGCGATTAAGGCGATTAGAGCGATATAGGCGATCACGTTATATAACCCTATGTGACTTCTAATATTACTATAGTAGTAAGATTCTGAAATCCCTAATGTCCTCTATATTACTAATTTCCTTCTATGTTACTTTCCTTTCCTAGATATTATACCTTGTTCTATTAGAACGCTGTCTAGACTACTTACCACGTATACTGTAATTCGTAATAATAACCTAGCGTATCTGTACTTCTTACTTATATACTAACCTTCGAGACTTAGTTATCTTTGTTTAGTTTATTTGAGTTTTGTTATACTTTAAGTACCTGCTTAGAAGTTTAGTCGCTATAGCCTTAGCAACCCTCGCTGTAGCAGCTAGCTTAAATACTAGTCGAGTTAACGTTATAGACATATCTAGAAGTATAACCGGAAGGACACCTGCTGGTATATAGCTAACTAGGAACGACGATAATATTAGTATACTAGACGTACCTAAGCCTTATAAAGTCGAAGCACTTAAGTCTATTAAAGTTAAGATATTAGATATATATTATAGGAAGCGAAAGGAACTCGACTTGTTCCTTCTTTAGATAGATATCTATTTTAACTTTAACTCTAATAAGTTTAAAGGTAATTATAATTTACGAACTATCTTTGCTATCTCCTACCTTAGAGGATTAGTATTAGAATAGGCTTAGCTATACTTAGAAGACTTTTTTAAGAATAAGGATAAAGATAGAAAGATAGAATTAACTAAGATTATGTTTAAATCTTAGAAAGGATTTAAGGTAACTATTAGAAAAGTTTTTAGAGATTTTAATATAATTTAAACAGCTATATATAAGCTTTTAGAATTATAATAAACTAGATTAGTAATAGATTATACTAATAAATTTTAACGTTATAAAACGAAGTTAGAATAGGATACTATTACTCTTATAGAACTCTTTTATAGAAGATTAAAGATATATATTTATAAGGAAATAGCTAAATAGAATATATAGTTTTTAACTATTATAGATATAATTAAAGAAGTTATTTAGTTAGATAACTGCTTATATGAATTTAGAAAGAGTAACCTTAAGTATAGGGAAAAGAGTAAAGGGTTAGAAAAGTAGAAGTACTCTTACGCTAATAGATATAGTAAGGAGGCGAACGCTATATAGAAGAAAACCTTTCTAAAGAAAGAAGGACTTTCTTAGAAGAAGTGAAATTATTAATATAAGTAGAACTTATGTTATAACTATAGCCTTCTAAGTTATAGAGTAAATAAGTATAGTAAGAAGAAAGACTTAAAGAGAAAGAAATAAATTAATACTACTGTTTAATAATAGGTAGCTTTAACTAATTATATTAAACTTATAGATAAAGAGCTTAAAGTATAAGAATATAGAACTTAGATTAAAAATAATAAAGGAATTAGTAATATATAAAATACTAATAATAATAGAGATCTACTTCTTAAAGAATATTATAATATATAATTAGTAATAAATTCTAAGTAACTTCTTTAAGAGGAATATAAATTACTACTATTAACTAGTTCTTTAGAGATATTAGATTTATCTTCTAGTTTAGAAGAAGAAATAAAGAATAAAGACTCTAAAGTTAGAGAAACTTAGGCTTTCTTTAAAATCTTTAAACGAGGAAATTAATAAGTATATATTAATAATTAGAAACTAGATTTCTAGAGTTCTTATAAGATATAAGAAGTTAACCTAACTATCTTATTAATATATATAGTTATAAGAGATAACCTTAAAATAATAACTCTAGTTAGTTTAATTACTAGATAGAAAACTATTAAAGAGAAGAAACTAGAATAGAAACGTTAACTAATTAAAAAACCTAGCTACTCTAAAGTAAAGGATATATAGAGAATATATAATATTTTAGATAAAATTAGTACGTAGATATAGTAAGTTCTAATAGGATTTATAGAATAAATTAAAACCCTTTTCCTTAGAATACTACTTAAAGATGTTATATTAGAGGAATTTAAGTGATATATTATAGTTATATTAATTAGAAATAATAGGCTAGTATTTAGAAAATATAACTTATAATAACTATTTAGTATACTATTCTAGGAACGAAGAGAGCTTAATATAACTAGATAGGCTGAAATAGAACTAGAAGAATTATATTATCTATTAATAAAAGAACTATAGTTTATAGAAATAGTTTAAGAAACAATAGTATAATAGATACGATATAAACTAAGCTCGACCTTAGACTAGTTATTATAGAAGTAGTTTAAAGGAATATTACTAGAACCTACTAGAATAGTAGAATATTATTAGATATATAAAGTAGTATTATCAGATGAAGAAGGAGTAGTATTCTTTCCTTAGTCTTAGATTTAAGCTATTAGAGAAAAGAATTTAAGAGACTATATATTTAAGGTTTATTATATAAAACTAGAGATAAGTATATTAGAAGCTACTTTAGATTATCTATATATAGGAGAACTATAGTCTATAGAAGCTATTTTAGAAACTAGTTATAAATAGATTTAATATAATTATAAATAAATACTAAAATGATTTATAAGAGAAATTCCTAAAACTATAGGAATCGTAGAATATAGACTAGTATATAAGGTAGTATATGTTAATAGAGAAAGAGTAAGATTCTTTCTATAGTATAAGAATAAGAAGAGAAAGAATTATAATTAAGAAAATCGATCTTTTAAAGTCTAATATATTAAAGTAAAGTTAAATACTACTTTAGGAGAAAGATAGTTAATAGTAACTATAGAAATATAAGGGAAAAGGTTACAAGTTATAATAGACTTAGGAGTAATAAGTAACTTTATTTCTCTAATAGTTTAAGAGAAGCTAAACGTTCTAATTAAAGGGATAAGACTATATTAATTAGAAGTAGTTAATAGTATAGATGTTATATATTAAAATAGGATTATTAATTAGTAAACTATTCTAACGAAAGTTAATATTAAAGGATACTGTTTAAATATATAATTCGATATTATTAAAATAGAGAGTAAGAAAGTAATATTTAGTATACTATAGATTTAGGAATATAATCTAGAAATTAATTAGAAGGCTAGAATAATAACCTTTAGTCGATATAAATATAAGGGTTCGCGTTTATAACTTTAAGACTAGAACGAGGTTAGCGCTACCTCTTCTAAAGTACTAGGACACCTTGTCTAAGGTCTTCTATAAGTTAGTAAGAAAGCTGATAACGAAATACCTATATAGTATAGAGAATTTAGAGCTTTGTTTAAAAACCTAGAAGACTTATAAGTCTTACTAAAATATTACTTATAGGATTATAAGATTAAATTAAAAGAGGGTTATTACCTCTTAAAGTAGAAGCTTCGGTTATATAACTAGAAAAGCTTATAGAGAATAGAAAGTTATATAAAGGAAGGTATTAAGAAGGGATATATTAGAAGATCTAAATTACTAATTACCTTAAATATACTTATTATTAAGAAGAAAGATAACCTAGATAGAAGAGTATATATTGATTATTAAGAAGTAAATTATACTATAGTTAAGGACGCTTATCCGCTACTACCTAGCTAATACTTATAAGATAAGTTAGGTAAAGTAGTACGATTTACGAAATTAAATTAATAAAACGCTTATAAACTTATATAAATAAAAGTTAGAGACGAATAGAAGATAGTATTTACCTTACTATTAGGCTTTTATAAATATATAGTTATACTATTTAGACTTTATAACGTACTAGCTATATATTAGAGATAAAATAATAATATTTTAAGAGATCTTCTAAGAATAATAGTAATTTATTACTTAGATAATATCCTAATCTTCTTAGAAAAAGAAAAAGAATATAAGAGATATATTAGAGAAGTTTTATAATAACTTATAAAAGTAAACTCTCGGTTAAAACTCTTAAAATACGAGTTTAGAGTAACTCAGATACTTTTCCTAAGATAGGTATTTAGTCTAGAGAAAATAGAAATAGATCTAGTAAAGATCTAGGATATCTTAAACTAGAAATTACTAGAGAATATAAAGGATATATAGTCCTTTCTTAGATTTATAAACTTTTACTGTCTATTTATATAAGACTATATAAAGATTGCTAAACTAATATTAGTACTAGTTAAAAAAGTTATTAAGTTTATATAGAATAAATAAATAGAGGATACTTTTTAGAAAATTAAAGTAAAGTTTATAAAGAAACCTATTTTATATAATTTTAATATAGATAAGCCTAGTATAATTGAAATAGACATCTTAGATATAGTAGTAGGTACGATTTACCTATAACTAAATAATAAAGGAAAACTTATACCTATTATATATTATTCTAAGATATTTAACCTAGTATAATAAAACTATAGTATCTTTGATAAGGAACTACTTACTATAGTGTTAGCTTTAGAATACTAGAGAATTTATTTATAGCTAGTAAAACACCTAGTTATAGTTTTATCTAACTATAAGAACCTTAAAACGTTTATAATAACTAAGGAACTTATGATAAGATAATTAGCTAGATAGTTAGAGATATTAGAAGGATTTAATATTATTATTTAATATATAAAGAGAACGTTAAATACTTAAGCTAATACTCTTAGCTAGAAACCTAGATATAAGGGAAATAAGAAGTATAAGAATATTATAATCTTAAAAACTCTTAAGAATAGAGACTTAGTATCTACTATATATAAGATAGTAGTAATAAACAACATTTAAATAGATAAAATTTAGAATATATATAAAGGTTATAACTAGTATATAAAAGGGAAATTATAGGTTCCTAGCTTATATATAAAAGAATTTATATAGGAATACTATACTATACCTACTTATAGTTACTAAGGAATTTAAAGAACTCTCTAGAGGATAAGATAATACTACTATATTAATTAATTATCTACGATAGTTAAGGAAGTAATAGTAGAATATAATACCTATACTAGAAATAAGGCTTCCTACTATACTTCTTATAAATAGATGAATACTACTCTAATATTATAGATATTTTAGAAATTAATATCTATAGATTTTATTATTAAACTATTAAAATCTAAAGATCTAATAATAGAAGTTAAGTATAACTCGATCCTAGTTATTATAGAATAACTTACGAAGTATATAATTCTAATAGTATATATAGAGTTAAGTATAGCTAAGGAATTAGTATTTATATTCCTTAGAGAAGTAGTCTTAAGATATAGACTACCTAAAGAAATACTCTTAGATAGAGATAAGCTCTTTACCTTGAAATTTTAGATCACTCTTATAAAACGATTAAGTATAAAAAGAAAGCTCTCTATAGCTTTCTACTCTTAAATAAATAGAGGAAACGAATAGATGAATTAAGTAGTTAAAATATACCTTCGTTATTATATAAACTACTAGTAAGATAACTAGGTAGAACTGCTATTCTTAGTATAGTTTGTCTATAATAGTTTAGTAATAGAAACAATACTTATTATACTATTCTATACTAACTTTAGATATAAATTATTAGTATATTAAGAACTACTGTTTATAACTATTAATAACTAACTTACTTATATTTAAGTCTTAAGGATTAAGAGTCTATATAAAGAACTTATAGAGGACCTATAATTTATAGTAGAAAGAAACGCGTACTACTATAATAAACGACGTAGTTAAGAGCTAACGCTAAAAGAGGGGGATAAAGTCTACTTAGTATAAAAGAATATTAATATAAAAAGACTAAGTAATAAATTAGATTATAAAAAACTTAGACTATTTAAAATTAAACGAGTTAAGAGACCTTTGAATTATAAATTAGTACTATTAAGGATAATAAACATCTACCTAGTATTCTATATATCCTTACTCGAACTAGTACTACCTAGAGCACTACTAGCTCTAATTATAGAAATTTAACTAGTAAACCTAAACGCTAAGTACGAAGTTAAGAGGATTCTTAACTATAAACTAGTTAGAGAGTAGGTTAAGTACTTAATAAAATAGTTAGATTACTTATATTTAGAAAATATATAAGAACTAAAAAGCAACCTTAACTATTGCTTAGGAGAACTTTAGGAGTTTTACTAATAAAACCTAGAGCTGCCTAGAATTCGAGACCAGGGTTAGATAGGGATATATTATTAGAAAGTACCTATTTAATAAAAGGAGCTATTTCGAAGGTAGGAAACTAGGTAGAAGAAGAAGATTCGAGAGAAGGACTCGAAGGAGGAGGACTCGAAGGAGGAGGACTTAGAGGAGTAATAGGAAATCGTTTACGTATAAGGCTAAAGAAGAATCGATATATAGGTTTTCGAGGCCTAGAGATAGGAACGACGAGATAGCTAGAGCTATTATAGGACCTTTTTAACTAGATATACTTAGAATAGTGAGAGGATTTAGAGAGCTCTAGGAAACATCGACGGGACTGTTTATAATAAAAAGAACAAGTCTTAGCTAGACGTTGTACGGTTTCGATCCGTATAGTAAGAGCTAAACGCTCTTTTCGTTTGATATATAAAGAGGATATGTTTATATATAAGAGAAGGTCGATATCTTTCCTAAAAAACAAATATATTTTAGGTTCGTATTCTAGCGTAGGGACACGCTAGGCTAAGAAGGGGATAGTATTACGAATCACGTGCTAGTACGTGACGAAGTGAAGTCTAGGCGACGTCTTAATAGGACGAATACTATTATAACCCTAAAAGAAAGGAAGGATTAGATATAGTAGAATATATAATCTTAGGATCTTATTATAGTTATATTATATAACTCGGTTAGGAGTAGTTAGGTAATAGAGTCTAGTTTTAAGCAGCCCTAGAAATAGAGTCGGACTCTATTTTTAGGACTTCTGCTAAGAAGGACTCTAAATATAAACAAAGGTTCTATATAAGACTAGTACGTCTACTATTAGATAGAAGCTTCGTACTTAACTTTAGTTATTAATCTTATTATTCTATTTAATATCTTTAATATAAGTAATGAGTTTACTTCTAAGTAAACAACCCGGCGTATCTATACTTCTTACTTATATACTAACCTTCGAGACTTAGTTATCTTTGTTTAGTTTATTTGAGTTTCGTTATACTAGTATACCTACTTCGAATTCGATTTAGCCTAGATTTAGATTAGTATATTAATAACCTTAAATAGCTAGGTAATCAGAGACTACCTAGACGGCTAGTAACACCGGGGTTTAGTATCTAAACAGTTAGCTAGTAAAATCGTAGGCGGTTCTTACGTTAATAGGAGTAGACTACGCTAAGTACTCCTAAGACTTCTAATAACCCTCTCTATATAAGGATTGCTATATAAGATATAGACAGTCGACGATATACAGTTACCTAGAAGGCTCCCGAATCTACCTCTTAACTCCCCCCCCCCCTTTTTTTCGAATCGATATATAATATATCGAATTCTAAAGCTCCGCTTAAGAGCGTTAAACAACCTACTAGAGAAGCTAATAAAAGGTCCTAGAAAGAAAAGCAACCTACTTAAAGCTCTAAAGACAACTAAGACTTTTCTAATATAGACGAGATATAAGGCGTAGTATAAGGCTTAGAAGAAAAACTTTAAGATAATAATAATCGGTTTATATAGTTAGAAAGGATAATAAGCAAACTCTAACTTAACTCTACAAATCTACCCTAAATCGATCTAGAGCCTCTTTCGCCTCTAAGTACTACGCGAGACCCTTTTTGCTTAAGAGACACTACTACCTCTAATACCTTCCCTCGACAGTAGACCACTCTCCCAGCCTCTAAAGACACCTCGAATCCTCTCTAACCTGCTAAAAGCAAGATTACAGAAAGGATTAAACCCTTAAATAATAGTACTTTACCTACCTACTAATAATAGAAGATATTAGTATATAATAGACTCCTAGTAAACGCCGATTATTATAATACTATACTAACTTAAAAAGCCCTTATCTAGGGAACAACTACTAGCTACGCTAGGAACTACCTTAAGCCTAGATACTAGTCCGAGTCGAGTTATACTTTCTAAGATTATTAAGATATAATTAAACTTTTAGATTTATATTTCTTAACCGAATACGAGATAGAAGATATATAAAACGCCTTCTAGGCTTTGTAGATAGGTGGAAAGGATTACACTAGAGAAACGTTTACTAACTTCAGAGGTCGCTTTTCAAGTATAGCTATACTTAGAGAGATACTAGAGTTAGAACGATTCTTCTATATATAGGAAAAGATTATACTATAGCTACGAAACTTAGCCGCTATACTTAAGAGACGTTAGAACTATAACTTCGTCGAAATAGTAGTAGATCTTCTAGCCCTAGATAAGGAAAGACGCTAAAACGCTAAGTTATATATAGCTAATACAACTAAGCTAGTTAGTATAACCACTTCGGTTAAAAAGACTATCTTTTAATCCTTATCTAATATAATACCGAATCTCCTACTACTCGAACACGAATCCTTTTCTACTATTTAAAGAGAATATAAAACTAAGTCCTTATAGAGTACTCTGAATTAGTAAGAAAACGAAGTATTAAATAATTATTAGTAATAACATTTAACTAGCTAATACTCTACCTCTAACTCTCTACTTTAGTAAGAAGTCCTTACTTTCTTTTACCTTCTAGTAGGATTCTAGAAGTCTAATTTAAATCGAATACGAATTAGTTATAAATTAAAGAAGTATACTAATAAGTAACCTCTTAGCTAAGTTATTACTATCTTCTACGATATCGACTTCTAAATTCCAACTTTTCCGTCTCCGACTCCTATCTAAATCCCCTCTAATATATAAAATAATTAAGAAGTTAGACTATATACTCTTTTAGCAAATACTTTGCTTTTAGTAGAAAACACCTAATATAAGCAACATCTACGAACAAGGCCGGCTACGACTTATATCCTACCTTTTACTAAACACCTTACTTAATAAACCGTATTCTATACGACAATCCTTCTACTACTAATACTGCTGTCTATGGACA
Source organism: Calycina herbarum (assembly GCA_001414485.1). NCBI lineage: Eukaryota > Fungi > Ascomycota > Leotiomycetes > Helotiales > Pezizellaceae > Calycina > Calycina herbarum. The sequence continues at coordinate 31,517 of LLEY01000211.1, read as the reverse complement.
CCGCCTACTAATACTATACTAATAATATAAAGACTTAAGGATAAGTCTTTTTCAAGGGAAGAGAATATAATAGCTAGCTATTAATAGAATTGCTAAGCTATTAAAACAGCTAAGAATATATACTAAGTATAGTATAGTATAAATGGTTACGGAATAGGATTATAGTATAGGTTTGGTTTCGGAATTGTTAGAGCTAGATCGGTATAGACTTTTGTTATTATCTAGCTCTCTTATATATAGATGCTCTTACTCTCTCTTAAGAAAAGTCTAATTTAGTCTTTTCCTTTATATTAGAGCCTAGTATTCGGATATGTCATTCTATCGAACGTACTTCTATATACCTCTTTTATAGTAGTATCTGTTTCGTACTGTTATACTATTATAACAACAGTACTGAGTTTAAGAGAGAGCTTATAGTACTATACGAGTTACGAAATCCACCTATTACGTAGATTCGCAGTCGTGTCTATTACTCTTAAACCTAGAGGAGTATAGAGAAGGCAAATAGTATATTTAAAGCTCGTCTCTACGTTCTATATAGACCGAGCTAGTAGCCTCTAGGGGTAGGTTTTACTACTTTTAGAACTTTAAGAAGTTATTAACCTTACACCTACTACTATACTCCTAGCTTACGTTACTCCCTTTAAGGCCTGGTTTAGTAGAAAGCCTTACTAGCTTTCTAGTGCTTAGCCTATATACGTATATCTTACCCCTCTTTTTACCTCTCTTTTACTAACTTCTTAATAGGCCCGAAGAAGAAGAAGTATTAGATACTGATATAGCTCTAGAGACTAAAGCTCTAATACTTTCTAAGATAGAGAAACGAGTTTCTATAAAGAATAAACAAGTAAGAGAGAGAATACTAGCAAAAAAACACTCTTAAAGCAGCTAAAGTTTTTATAAAAGGAGCTATAGTTACACTTCTTATCCCCTTACAACTTCGGCTAAAGACTAAACCAACACTTATATTCTACTAAGTTAATAATCATTATCCTAACAGCTACTAATTAACGTGCGAGCATAGACTTTTAAGTAGGAGATATTAGTACTATAAGCTTAATAGGGAAAATCTCCAACCCCCTTAGTATATATCCCTCTTTATAAGATCTAATATACAAAAGCAGCCTAAGGTTAAGCTAGGCGTGGCATAGCAACTGACTAATAGGCGTGGAGCACTCTCTAGGATGTAAAGAGTAGGGCATAAGCGAAAGGGGGCGAGAATAAGTGATAATAAGCCTATTAAAGTGATTATAAGTGATAGAGAGGCTAAAGAGACAGATGTTACGAATTATAATATACGTAGTAAGTAGTCTAGACAGCGTTCTGATAGGATAAGGTATAATATCCGGGAAAGGAAAGTAATATAGGAGGAAATCAGTAATATAGAAGATATTAGGGATTTTAGGATCTTACTATTATAGTAATGTTAGAAGTCACGTAGGGTTATGTAACGTAATCGCCTATATCGCTCTAATCGCCTTAATCGCGAGCGACGCGAGCGACGCGAGCAATGTAAGCGACGTACTTAGGAACGAAGGTTTTATATAAGACTAGCACGTCTGCTATTAGATAGGAGCTTCGTGCTTAACTTTAGTTATTAATCTTATTATCTTATTTAACATCTTTAATATAAGTAACGAGTTCACTTCTAAGTAAACAACCTAGCGTATCTATACTTCTTACTATATACTAACCTTCGAGACTTAGTCATCTTTGTTTAGTTCGTTTGAGTTTCGTTATAGTAGAAGAAGTAGCTAGAGTAAAGAGAGTAAAGAAGACAGCACATGCGCCTCCTCAAAAGAAGCTAGCTAAAAAGGGGGGTAGAGGGGGGGCAAGACCAGGGGCTGGTTGTAAGCTAAAAAAGTAAGCTGGGAATAGCTTTATTTTTGTATTTAGGAGTTTAAATTTACTATATTTTGCTTAGTCTAATTGGGCAATTAGACTAGTAAAAATAATCGCGGAATTACTTAGTCTATTATCCAAATAGATGGAAATTGCGCAAATAGACGTCTATTTGCGCAATACCTCGTATTGCGGAACACCATAGAACAGATCACCAAGGGGCGCAGAAATTCGTGATTGGTCAGTGGTAGAATACCTCTCCTCTGCTCCTCCTACCGAGGCTCGATAAATCAATTCGAATATCCCAAAACGCTCGAGTAATTAAGGTCGTATAACCTTTATTGTTCTAGAAGGGCTGGTACAGTTGTAGAAAGATAAGTGCATTGAGAGTACAGTTACGAATTCCTGTAGCTCTAGTGGGGTCGTAGCATCCGCGCAAGCCTGGTAACACTTCATACGCAACTATCTACGGTACGAGTTACGTACTGCACTATTTAGGGTAGGTACATGCATCAGAAAAACAGGTGGATATCTAATGTGGTTGATTTAACACATTAAAAAGTAAAGTAGGGGTGATGGCCGACAAGCCTATGAATGTCACTTCAACACCATATAATACGCAGAAGCCCACGGGTAGAGCGCCGTTGAGGATTGTTTCTAAAAATGAATGAAAACAACGAAGTCATCACTATAAGGAAAGTTCAAGTATGGAAGTTTTTCACTGTAGCTACCTAAATTCACAACAACAATTCAGACAGAATTGGTCTCAACAAAGAGAAACTAAATACCACCATGTCGTGACCAGAACAAACTCTTTCCCTAAAATAACATCCTCTTAATAATACCATCCTCTCCGCAATCTTTCCAAAGAGTTTCTTGTTCTTCGCTGACCAAACTGAAAAGAGGCTGTCGAAAGTGCGCTATCGACTGAGTTTTTGGTCTCTTCAAAAACCTCGAGCTCATCTCTAATTCCCAGCTTGACATTATAGATGGTCCACATCCTCGAGAGATTTCGTGTAAGATGCACTAGGTTATGTAGTGCCCCTGAAGAGATTGTTGGTGCAGAGAAGTCCTTCGTTTTGTAGCGTTGATTTAGAAACCAGCATCTTGCCGACTCAATCCAACTCAAGCCCGCAACATCTGGTAGTTGACGGTTGGCAATAAGAATCGTGTCGAAAAGCGAACTTGTATGAGCTTGTTTTCCGTAAGCCTTCTTCTGCATGATTCGTAGATCAACCAAGTTGCATGAGCTGACGTCAAAGTGATGATACAAAGCCGTAGCAAACTTTCCTGCATTTATGACAGCTTTATTTGCCTCCGGATCTCCGAGAACTCTGGCCAATGTGACAGGAGAGTTGGGAGAAGCGATCTTTCTACCAAGCTTTCTCAGATCCAAAACCCAAGTGTGCTTGAGAGAGCGAACGAAAAGCGATAACAAAACAGGCTGGTTGCTCTTTGCGCCAGCGTTGCCAGCATCAACATAGGAGAAGAAATAATCCGGGCTTCCTTCCTTGCATGTCTGCAGACGCAACATGTTATTGAACTCAGCCAACTCAAGATCCGAATCCACGATAGTGAAACCATCACAAATGGGGTTGGCGTAGATGCATTTTCGCTCCTGTGGGCTGATGAGGTTGGTCGTGAAGGTGGTGTCGACAGCGGTTTCTTGAAGGGTAGTGTCTCTCAAAGATACTAATTGTTGGACGTACCCGTAATACTTTCGACAACTGGGGTTCTTCGTTCGCTCCGCAAGAGAGGAAATCGTGTATTGCTCTTCAGCATTTTCTTCCGTTCCTAGCATTAGCTGCAGCGCAAAGTGTCCTCTTGCCTTAAGCATCGAATGTTGAAGCTTATTTGCATGAGAAGGATGAATCGAGGTTGCGAACTCGTACGCGATCCGAGCAAGGTGATCTGGTAAGCTGTTTATAGTCAATTGGAACGAGTGGCCATCTCGAGAGAACTTGTAATTATGGTCGTATCCCAGCTTGTACTGTACAAGGAATACTGGGAGAGAGTGTAGTGCTTGATCAGCAAGGATTCCAAGTTGTTGTTTCTTCGCGTCAAGTTGGCCATTTGGTGTAGTTGCTTGCAGTAGCCTAACTCGTTTGTTATCGGGGTACCCATGTTGCAGGGATGATTCGTCCATCGATAGTTCGTGTTTGTTGTGGCGTTCAACTTGGGGTGGCTCAGGGGACAAATTCGGCCGTGTAATTGGAGAGAATGTGGGAGCTATTGAAATTTAGACAGTGACTTAGAGCAGTTTTAGAAGGTGACTTACCTCTGTGGTGGAACGAAGGTGAGGGAGTTGGGCCAGCTGTCTGCGCGCAGCTGAGCCTCAATACTCTTGGGAAGCCTTCTGAACTAGGCATCTTGTTTTGGGTGGTGAAGATATGCTGGTGGTATGTGTTTGCAAAATATGTTTGCACAGGTTGGAAAGATAGGTTGAGAAGAGCACATTAATCTTAACTTGAAGGCTGGCCGGATGTCTGGATCAGATGTATGCTTTGTGTCAGAAGCTAGATGTGATTCTAGGAGCTTAAATAGGCATTTAGAGGTGCCAAGCCTTGTGTCTGCATTCGACTATTCACGCTTCAAAATACCCTGGTATATGAGTCACCTGATATCGCAATAAAAGAGTGAATTAGTGTTGTCATTCCTTCCATTGTGTTCTTGGTGATGCATAATCAGCCGGTGAAAGTGAGGTTGCTCTGTCGAAACTGCACGTAAGGAAAAGATCAAAGCACCTTTCACATAATATAGGTGATAGAATCTCATCGCTGTCTGATAGTTTGAATGATATCGATATATGAAGTTATGATTCCTGGGTTGGGAAGGGGTATATCTATTTTTTTGGACTTTGCTTTCCAGAAATCTAGCTTGATTATCCTATAATGAGAGTGAACAAATGAGTCAAATTTCAAGTGATGCAATTCTAAACTACTGTCAAAGAAGTATCTAGGTAGCAAAGGTTCGTGAAGGCTTTTGTGGTCAAACGTTGCTGTAGGTCACAGGCAATAGTAATTTGAATAAATCTGCATAGTTTAATCTAGAAAGAGTGGAGCAAGAACACAGCAGCAAACAAGTAAACTGAAGATTTCATGCTAATCACTTAATATAAAAACTCACGAGAACAGAGGTGGAGCTGGGGTGGAGCAGGTGGGTAGGGCTGTGATTTGAAATAGAAAAAGACTTCCACAATGTGTATAGCTAAACCAAAACCTAAGGAGAAGCAAGAGTTCTCTGATTCACAGCTTTCGCATCTTTGGTCTATTTCTTTCAACATACAACGAGATAAAAACTAAGACTTCCTACGTTAAAAGCCTGATCCAGCTAAGTACCAAACCAACTTTTCAAGACTCCTATATACACACAATGAGTCCACCAGAAAAAAGATTTCCTGGAGCTGGGGCCAATGCCACACCGTCCACGCAAGCTGGGGGGAAAAATCGCTTTTCCACCAAACAGTTACTACAAAAGCTCATAGCACCAACAGCCTTAGAAGTCAACCATCGAATCCATGGGACCCCGCTAGAGATTATGGTACCACGCAAATATCTTCACGCCCACTACCCCGCTCAAAACTCCAGCCAGAAAAGAAAATGTTGTTGAGGAAGTCGGAAATGGAAATAAGCGAAGTAGCAAAGAATGTGCCGAGTAAAGTTACACGTACAGGTAACGTGCAAAGAGAGGGAAGCAGTTCCAACTCCAACGAGCCTCGTATGTCTAAGCAACAAAACCTATCGAAATACATTCAAAGCCACAGAACTTTCGACTCCTTCGCTGAAGAGGGGAGGACTCCTGTGGAACCCAGAAGAACAGGACAGCAAGAAGTTTCTGGAAAGGAGAAAGGTATCTCTGCCTCCAAATAAGTTACCCTTGAGTACTACGACGACGTGTTATATCCATATGCATATTTAACGACTGATAATCTAGCAAAACATATCCAGAATCCGGATTCCGTGAGATTTACGGATAAGGATAGGGTTCCTAGGAGACAAACAGTTACCGCCAAACGGTTAAAATCCTCCCTTGCTGATCAACAGAAAGAAAACGAGAAATATCACCATGGGTCACAACAAGCCAAGGGAAAGAACAAAAAGTCTGTTAGATTCATGATAGACGATAAAATCCTGGAGTCCACGGAAGTGGATGCCAATAAAGGTGAGATTATATAAACGTTGAATGGCATCACTCAACTTCTTGGGGGGTATCGAAAGACTATTCCTTCAACTTCCCAGTTCAACCCCAGATCCAACTGATAACTTGGAGGTATATTTATATACACATATAGAATAGAGAGTAGAATTTCATATACAACTATAGACATATTAGAAGTATGGAAGAGATGAGTGTAAGGAAACATTTTTAATATGCTTAGAAAACGCAGACTTTCTCCTAGACTCACCCACTCTTTTCATTACTTCCAATTCTTTTGGAGTATTGAAATGTTGTTTTGGAATGGTCAGGAGAACGAGGAGCTCTTGACTCAAGCTCCAGAAATTTCGAGTTCTCCATTATTCTACCAGCTCCACGATTTTTATTGAGCGAGAGTGGGGCAAACAAGCGCATAAAAAAACCCAGTGACTGAAATAGAAATAATCCTATGCATTTCAAACTGACCAATTTGGTAATTGTATTGAATCATCTTACAATGTCTAAAATCTCTATCTTACAGCAACCATGGTTTATTTCATTAATATCCAGTTAGACCTGCTATCTTATCCCACCCATCTCTGCATCATCTAACTCATCCTCATCCTTATCCTCACTTTCCTCATCTTCCTCACTTTTCCCTCTATCAACTTCTTCATCCTCATCTCCAACTTCGTCGCCACTATCTTCATCTTCCTCTTCAGTTGCATCATCCCCTTCACCCACCTCCAAATCCTCCCAATCCCTTTCCAACCCCCTTATAATCTCATCATTCAACTTGTTCGACCTCGTCCAAGGGTATGGACTTCTCAGCGGACGAACCTTTTTCAATCTTCCCATATTCTCTTTCGGTAAATCGAAAACAACCTTCTTTTTCGTGCTCTTCGAAATCGGCGTCCTAGATTTCATCGGACTTTTCAAAATAGGAACTATCGTCATTCTGGGTGTTTTGGAGATCTTGGTCGGACTTTTCAGGATAGGAACTAAATTCCTTTCTGGCGTTTTGGGACTTTTGGGCGTTGGTTGTCTAGGATTTCTGGGAGTTGCGGGTCTTCGTGGTGATCCTGGCTTCCTTGTAGCCATTGGTGTTCTTGGTGAGAAAGCAGATCTGGGACCTCTAATTACGTTTACGTGCTTTAATGGTATGGGTTTTCGTTTCCTTCTCGCTATTGTTATTGGATGGTCGGCTGGTGGTGGTGGTGGAGCTCGTTGTGGGATATGTTTGAATCGATCAATATGTATTTTTGGGGAGGTGGTGATGTTCCTGGGAGAAATAGGAAGCGAGAAGGATGGAGATTTTACTCCTGTCGGGGAGGTTATGCTGGTGCGGTTCTTCGCTTGGGCTTGTTCCGAGTAATTGACGCGGATTGAGAGATTTCGAAATGTCACTGTCATTGTGCGTTGCTGGGTTGAAGACTTCGTAGAAAAAACTTGGTGGCTGGTCATTCGCTGTGAGATAGTTTCTAAGGGTCCATGGAATTCTCGAATAATTTTCGTTGTTGATCGCGATGTGATTGATTGCAGATTGTTCAAGTCACTTCCACCAAACACAACGAACATCCAGGAAGGGCTTGAATGGTTTTAAGCCAGCGAGATGTAGAAATTTCTAGTTGCCATCTTCTTTCAAGGTATATGTGTCGTTGGTTTTTACTAAAACGGGATACGAGCCCGTTGGCTTCGCAAGCGAGACTCAAATTCTTTGTTGAAAGCGGGACACCACCGTTTTACAAAAGCTGCTTTCAGCCATTGAGTTCCTCCTGTCTCGCTTCCTCCGAGGCAACACATGGTATCTGTGCATCGATTTGTACAACTCCAATCAACCAATGCCCCAATTTTGAAATGCTCAGAAATTTCGCCAAGTGCCAAATAGAAGCTATTGTCTCCATGCATATTGTGAAATATTCAATATAGAAGTTAAAACCAATGGAACCGGACCCGGTGGAATTCGCGGCTGTCATTCGATAACTTAGCATTCCAATCATAGTTGATTCATTGTCCGCTTGTGTGTTGTGGAATGTATATTGTTTATCCGTCGCCCAACCCCCTTTTCTCCTTACATGCGACCCTGCCGCGCGAGGGAAAATTGCAATTCCCAACTATCGCAAAGATTTCATTTCCTCCACGATAGAGAAGTTTTCCTCTTCCTCCATTTTTTGGTGACGAGAGGATTTATTTTTTGACGAAAGTTCATAATAACAGTGCGTGCGATCTTTTGGTGCTGGTGAGCAAGAGTCTCACTGAAGAGAGGAAGGAGGTGGACGAACTCGACATCTCGCGACAAAGCCAGAATCACCCGGCGCAAATACCGGCCCTTTCTCCATGACACTCAGCAGCAATTGAGGGTTTGAAAAAGGAAACTCATTCCCTTGGATTTGGAAAACGCGACAAACCTACAAGTATCCCAGAAAAACGACCTCAAGATGGTGTCGAAGCCCCATTCCCCCCGTCCCCCCCTGTCCCCAGCCATGTAAGCCCCCCAAAACAACCAAATCACCTTCCTATTTATCACTCAAAAAAACTAAACATGCCCCAAAGTTTCGGTGGAAACCCGCCCTCCGACGTAGGCAATAATGAAGAGGTACCTCGTGATCAACAATTCAAAGGCCACCGCCAACCCCCAATCGGCCAACGCCTCGAAGAAGCATTTAACTTCCTCGCAGACGAAGACCCAAATCGCTGCCTGGGATTCCGCGACAAACTTGCGGAAATAGATGAATACCTCGCCTACATCAAAAAAGAAAAGTTCCAATTGGAAGAGAAAGATGAGACGCTCTTCCGCAATGTCAAAGTCATGGCAGAAACTCATCATGACTGGGATGCTCGCGTGCAGAAAGGTTGGATAGATACAAGTTGTGGGACCAGGCCTTTGATACAACCGGCGTCCAATCGACTGCTTACGGGAAGTCAGGTGGAGGAGTTGCAGAGAGAGCGAGAGGCGATGGGGGTCGAGGAGCAGATGAGGGGTGAAGATCCGTCTTTTTCGGTTGAGAGGTCGGGTGATTATGTCGGCTTCATCAAGGCTTTGGGGGCGGACAGTAATCAAGATCCCGAACTCGTGGATGATGCTACAAATCTCTTGTTCGTGGAAAGTCGAGCATATGATTGGGCGGTAAGAGAACCGGCTTGGATCCCTTATTGGATGCATCCCACAGAAGGAATTCCCACAACACCGATCAAACCCGAAGACGATGAACCCTGGTATCAAAAAGGGCCCTCCGAGCAGAAAGGTCGCACCCTTGGAAAACCACCAAAACAAACTCTTCCAGAACTTCTTCAGAAGCGGGAATTCGAAGTGAATCTCCTTCTCGCCAAGGGGAAGAATAGAACAAATGAGGAAGAAGACCGGCTTAGATCCCTCGTGTTCGACCACTTCCCCAAAATTATAAAAATGGCTTGGGATTCAGTAACACATGATCAAAAGAGGAAATCTGAAGCGCAGAATAAGATTGATCGAGAGATAAAAATGATCGCAGAGCTGAAAGACGAAAAGAAAAGATCCCCATTCATTGCAAGAGAACTGGAAGAGATCGAGGATGCAAATCGTGGGATTAAGAAAAAAACCGAGTCCTTCGAGATTTATTCCAACATATGGTACAATTGGGTCCAGAAATCAGGCGGGTTCCAATGCGTGGTCGAAAGTGACAATTTGCAGAAACGGGAAGCTTACCCAGAGACACTGGGTGTGCTCATTTACGCAGACGAGAAGTGTGTGGACCCTAAGTTGACTGAAATGATAGACAGAGCAAATGAAATTTTTGCGATTGCAGAAAGGAATCCAGCCTTTTGGGAAGTCGACATTGAGGAAACGGACAAGATATATCTTGCGGAATTATTGTATAAGAGTACAAATGATGAATGGTCGTATTGGGTTGATCCTTTGGAAAAATTCAAAAAGACAGAGAATAATAGGAGACTGACCACAGCGGAAGAAGACAGCAGAAAAAATCTTCTTGACGAGATAGCAGGTGTTTGGAAAGAAAGATTCAAGGCCGTTGTATTGCTTCCCCCTTGGGGGGAACCCGGGAATCGCCGAGATACCCTTTATGTGCCTTTTGAAGAATCAAAAAAGTCGGAAGACGCAAGGAGTACCAAGAGAGAAAAGAGAAAGGAGATGGCGGAACAGGAGTCAAAAGCAGCGAAAGCACCAGCAGCCAAACCGCCCAGGACCAGCGTCGACTACACCCCTCAAGCTGAAAGACGTGGAATTCAAAGAGCTGCTATTGAACTTGGTCTCAACCTTCTCTGCGGCAACCACGAACAACACCGACCGGACGACAAATTTCGCATTGTACAACTCCCCGGGCCATACGTGGATTGGAGTGACATTCCCGAAGTACCACTTACTCTTCCATTAGACTTTACCCATAGGCCAGTAGAGTTGGAGCCATTCTACTTTACGGAAAAGGTCGCAAAGTACCGCCAACAGAAAGATCTTGAATACTTTGCTGCTCGCGAGCAAGCCATCTATGAACGACGTGGTCTCATGGATCCTCCCGCAAATTTCAAGGGTCCTTTCTCGGTTGCCTCATGGGAGCAGTATCTGGAGACGATCCAAAAAGCATTGAAAGTCTACGAGCGAATCTACAAGAAGATGTTTCATTCAAACGAAACAGCACCTAGACCTTTGATGGATCGCATGGTCGAAGTTGTAACCCAAGCAATTCAATGGGACGGCAAAACATCATTACCTTTGAATGTTACTGATGAGCCATTCAGCAATGCAGTGGTTGAGTTGGAAAACACGCATATTAATCTGCTCAACGAAATCGCCGGAGACTCATGGTTTGAATATGAACTAGCTTGGGAAGATGTCAACATCACAGCTCAAGAATACAATATGGCCAGGTTGAACGAATTTCGCCACGATGTTGAGGATCTCCGAGCAAAGATCCCATTCTGGGAATCTGAGGATGTTCCACGAAAGAAAGAAGATATTAAGGGATTACTACAGCCAAGACACGATCCAAATGCGAGAAGCAAGAGGGGTATCTCTTTGAAGGATATTTTGCAAATGATGAACAATAATCGGGTGGAAGCAGGCGGCAGTAACATTCAACTCTGGACCGTGGACGAGGCGAAGAAGTATTTTGATGCAATGAGGTTGAAAGAGGCCATTCAGTAAGTGCTCTGGTAACCTCTCACTTACGATATAAATCGTGCTTACAGAATTTAGCTATTTCGATGCCACTCGTGGTGAGGAGCAAATATCTCTAGTCCCTCCCACTGGTCACCCAGAGAACAAATATGTCGTATCCTTGGAGTCGATGAAAGAAAACAAAGAAAACAAAGCACCCGGTGTATATCTCAACAGCAGGGGTCACTATGAGGTGCGGTACGATTCTCAAGGGACAATTGGGCCTTGCATTGTGCAGCCTAACAAAATTGAATACCTTCTGCAATTATCGTGGCACCTCGGGCGTTGCATCAAAAGATTGTTGCACACTCTCGCCACGTATGAAGGGACATTCGACGAGGAATTGGCCGAAGTACTTGACGGATCGAACGTCACCGAACGCGACTTCATGAAAAACCTGAAAGATAACGACCTTTTGTTTTATCATCAAGAGTGGTATGGTTCCGAGGAAGAATTTATCCCGTCAGAATCTCTGATAGAAATTGCCTTGGAACTACACTGCATTGCGCCAGATCTTGCTGAAAGAGCCAGTATACACTTTGAAGATGACAAACGTGAGAAGATGACGGAAAAACAAGCAGCCATCTTACTCCAGATTCAACTTTTGGAAGAGAACAACAATAATTGGGAATCTCGCTTCCCCGAAAACGAGCATGTCTGGGATTTTGCTGCCCCCCGGCTCATCCCCAATCATAGGGAATTGGAGGTTGGCGGTGAAAAGATCCGGGTCACGACCGGTCCAAGGAGATATTTCAACATGCGTCGTTACCCCGTGGGTTGCCAAACGGAAGCAACTCAACTCGCCATCAAATCATCTGGACCGACTGTGGCAGAAAAGAGCGACGCAAAGAAAGCCATCAAACTCAAACAGGAAGAGCCAGAACAACGTCCAGGAGAAATCTACCGTGGCTGGAACGAGCCACCAAATTTTCCACTTGGTGAGACACCTTATCAGCAGGCCTTTCTATCTTGGAGGATGGACCAAGAACTGGCAGATGGTATGTTCCTCTCTCCTTATTTTATGATTCCACGCTAATGATACATAGTACCCGAGTTCAAAACCAAGTCTCAAAAGACACTTGGCGCTCCACCTGTCTATCTGCTTCCCCCTCTTCCTAGATTGCCATCAGATTTCGCTCCCAAGTCGATAACACCCTACGAAAACCATTTGAAAGAGATGAAAGAATTGATGAAACTCCCCGACGCCCCAGATCCCGACATCCTTGAGAATTATTACACACAAAAGGAGATCGCCGATATTAAAAGGAGGGAAGCCTATCAGCAGCGAAGAAATCAAGCTGCTTTTGCTTCTAAAGATTGGGAAAATATGACCAAAGAGGAAATTGAGAAATCCAGTGATGTATTGGGCATAGATCCCCGTTCCCCTAAGCGACAGGCGGAGACTCAACCTACCGGGCAAACAAGTCCCAAAAAGCCAAAACGAGCACCTGTGGAAGACGTCGTGACAGACGATGATCATACGGGGGGATCTATTGCGGAAGAAACTGGGGATGAAGTAATGCTGTATGCAGTAGACGAATCAGAGGATGAAGCAACAGGGGATGAGGTTGTAACGGGAGATGAGGGAACGTGGGATGAAGGAACGGGGGAGGAAACCGGAGAGGAAGAGGAGGAAGTCGGAGAGGAAGAGGAAGCTGGGGAGGAAACGGAAAGAGGAGAAGAAACGGGAAGCATGGTAGAGGACGGCGAGATGTATGATTCTTGATGTTGGGTATTTCCTTGACTTTTCGTAGTCTTTGTAAGCTAGGAACTTCCTTGCTTTTCGATATTTAAATAATTAATTATTCCCCCGAATTCGTATTTACCCAAGTGCACAAGAGATACATGTTTGGTATCATGCCTCCACCACCTGAGGTCGAATTTTCCAGCGTTGACGATTCTGCGTAGCTCGTCCTCGAATCTCCATGGTACCCTTCAAAGTGAGCCGCAATGACAACCAAGTAGACTCCTACGTGATATTGCATGGCCGGACTGCTGTTCGATTGGGGTTCCAGGTCTTCTCTCCCTTCGTATTCTCGGCTCTTCATTCTGGGTATCTATCCAGTCGAGCAAATTATATTCCATCAATATAGCGTTCCATTCCCTCCCATTGTGTTTTGCCTGTCGAAAGTAGGTATCGAATCTGCGTCTGCCCAGGTAATTAGCTATTACTCTTTATTCCAATATTCCACCCCCAGTGTCATAAATCCCGCTGGAAAATGGATTAGGGTGGGGACCAACAACGCACAAGATCCTGCACATCCTTATTTCTCTTGAATTCGTATCGAGCCATTTCTATCATCTCCTTCTTGGAGCTTGGATTGGGGATTTTACGACATCCGCGGATTATGGTGCGATAAAGGGAGATGACGCGACCTCGCATTAAAAACTGTTGAAGGCAAGTTAGCAATTGATTGTTTAATTGAGGCTCGAGAACCAAGTTTACCTACATGGTCGAGACTGATAGGTTTCTCCCCGAATCGACTTGGTCTTTTCGGAGCGCCTGGTTTGGAGGCAAATGTTCGCGCTCGCGATGGGCAGAGCGGGAGCGCTCTAAGAATTTGGGAGGTTTGAGGCCATGATCGAAGAGTTCTACAGGCCGGCATATGAAATATCGAACATGGTGGCATGTGCAATTATTATTAGAAAAAAGGGGAGTTGTCCTCGGGAGGGGTGAAGCTATTGTGGGTGAAGTTGGGGCGATTGATTTTGGGTGGAGACAGACCCCTGGGGAAAGCCCGTGAGCCAACTTTGATTTTAGAGAAATCCTGCTGTCAGTGACCAACATCAACACAATACAAAAACACCAGAATTCAAGCAAAGGTTGATCCGGTTGATCACCTTGAGTATGGACATGGATCCAATTGATATTGCAAATGCAAAGCCCCTGCATGAGTTTGCTAAAGATTATCTCCCAGCGGGGTCAGTTGAAGTTGAATTAAATCACCTCTCATTCATTCATTTTCGTCCTTCCTTTTTCCACGAAATGCTCCTTTTCTTTTTGCACCCAAAGGAGATACGTGTCATCAAAACACAAACTAACTCTGTGACAGCGGAGAATGGAAAACATGGATTCATCCCAAGACCAACGCTGAATACCAAATTACCCTTCAGCCTCCGAAAGCATTATCGACCTCCGATTTTGATGCATGCTTCAATCTCATACACAGCACCAGCTACGAAGATTACAAAAAATCAAAAGACGGCTGGAAACCTCGGTCCAAAAGACAGGAGATGAAGCTGCTAGACCTAAAGTATCTTCTCATCAAAGATAACCAGGACAATGTCGAGGGATTTCTCTCCTTCATGCCGACCTTCGAAGATGATTACCCAGTCATATATTGCTATGAAATCCATCTATCTTCAGCCCTACAAGGGTAAACTCGTCAATCTCCTCAAAACTCCTCCGTGCTGACCGATTTTGTATGCAGGACGGGACTTGGTACCACTTTGATCCGGATGCTTGAAGCCATTGCGGGAAGAATCCCTGGTACCGCAAAGGTCATGTTGACTTGCTTCACCAGCAACGAAAAGGCCAACAGATTCTATGAAAAACTGGGATACGCAAAGGACGAGTTTTCACCGCCTCCTAAAATCCTACGAAATGGAACCAAAGTTGAGGCAGAATATGTTATTCTTAGCAAGGGCGTTTCCAGATAACAAGTAAGTTTCGAATTTCAATATCCTTTGCCGCCGGGGCATTCCCCCTACATACCCCTTTGCGGGACTGAAGGAGAATAAAATTAACGAGTAACACAGAACACTAAAGTTCAACCTCCTTCCAAAGCTTCATCGCACCGGTATATACCGAAATAGACCCAAAATAAGCAATCGGGTGGTTTCGAATAGGAAAAGACGTTGCTGCAGTGCAAGTTCACGGAGTTATCAGATCATCAGCTGAAAAGTCGAAAACAGCCCACTCAAGCCACCATTCTTCAGCTTGGCGTAAACGTCCAATTCCACTACCGGATTCATGTGACCCCAGCAATTCACACATGGCCCTCACTAAAATTACTCCAGTATGCCGCGAATACTCTGGCCCCCAGCCTCAGTTCTCTGCACGTCCTCGGATTTATCTTATTATCAAGAGAGTGGAAATGATGGATTTACACCAATTGATCACTTTGGGAAATACCAAGACGGCTTCGTACGCTCTAGGACTTACCATTGGATATCCTAACTGAGCGTCGTTCAATTTCTATAAGGTTGTTGGTTCCCCAACTATGGTGTTGGGGACTAACATTCCTTTCATCATACCACGCTCACATCACACCGCAACCATATATCTTACATTCATCGCAGTCATTCCCACGTGCTACCCTTTTTGACTTTTTACTATCAAGATACCCTCCGAGAATTCACACACCTCAAGCCAATTTCCTCATCACCAAATACAAGA
Source organism: Calycina herbarum (assembly GCA_001414485.1). NCBI lineage: Eukaryota > Fungi > Ascomycota > Leotiomycetes > Helotiales > Pezizellaceae > Calycina > Calycina herbarum. The sequence continues at coordinate 15,990 of LLEY01000211.1, read as the reverse complement.
ATTTTTAAATACCAAAAATGTCTGAACTCAAATCCTCTCTCCCGCAGCCAAAAGGCCTTTCAACCAACATGTCATTCCAACAAGCCAAAACTCCTACTGGTGAGGCCGAATGGTCAAGTAATATTTTCGACTGCTTCAAAGGCGAAGATCTTCTCTGTGAGTCCTCCAAATCTAAAACTTCCTCGCATCATCACCTGACCAGTATCAACCAGGCCTCAAGACTACGTTCTGCCCCTGCTTCACCTACGGCAAAACCCAAGCTCGAACCCGCGATCCCACGCTAGCAAATTATGAGAGCATCAACACTGATTGTCTCATGTGGTGCGGGTAAGCTGCCTCCACTCGCCTCTCTTCTCAACCCTTACACCTCCAACCAGTCAATTAAACTAACATCTCCTCCTCAACAGAGCAAATTGCTTCTCCCTCTCCTGGCTCCTAACCTGCATGAAACGAACCGAGATTCGAGAATCCCACAACATTCACGGCGACAACGTCACAGATTGCCTGTTGAGTTTCTTCTGCCAATGCTGTTCGCTCATTCAACAGGAGAAGGAGGTTATCGCCAAAAACAGAGCGGGGGCTGTTAATAACCAAGGCTATCAGGCTCCGGCTGGGATGACTACTAATGGCCATTAGTTGGGGATGGTATCGAGGGTGGGGAGGGAAAATAAGGACGTGGAGAAGGGTTGGGTTAGATGGATGGGAAAGGGATTAGAAACGGGGGCGGGGTTCAATTGCTTTTTTCTCCTTGTTGCTGAGATATCTAGGTCTTCCTTTTCTTTTTGCTTGTAAGGGTTCAGTGCGCGCGCAAGATACCACGGTGGAGGTCGTGATGGTTTAATCGAATTCTGCCGTTTCTAGTCTTTCCAAAAAAAAAAATCCTCCTCGCCAGTAACATCTTTCTGTGTGCTGATGTTGTTATAAATAGAATTACAGAGGTGTATTGTTTGTCATTCCAAGTCTGTAATCTTTTTGATGATTTAAAATTACTGTAGTTACATCGAGATGTCGGAACGTCAAGAGTCATGAGGCTATGTGAGGTCACCTATGAATAGTAGTATTTTCCTAGAATGAATGATAATATCTTGCCAATTGGTTCTTTTTAATCTGTTGCGTGTTCAGGTTGGTTCCAACGAGATGAAACTGCTAGAATTGTATTATTTTTAATGTTGTAAAATTATAAGGTAGTACTGAGTCTTCTAGAGTGGTATGGCTATTTGTAGGTCACCCCAAAAGCACTTTTCCTTTTTATGTCATCAGCAAGTTATCCACTAATAGCTGGAGAATTTGTAACTCAATCTTTTCTAGCTGTCAAAACTTCTTTGAATACATAAGAAATAATAGCAAGTTCTTACTTGTAAAGCGAGAAATAAATAACGTGGTTTATCACCGAGTGGCGCATATCACCGAGTGGCGCACTTTCCCCCCACCCTACTACTTTAATATCAGATTAATCAACTACAACAAATAATATTAATTAAAACTACTCGGAATCTAATAAACTAGATACATCTATAACCTCTTGATAAGTTCGTATATTATGACCAGTCTTTCCGTAAGTGCTACACCGTCGCCTAAAGGTTTGCCTCTTATTTTGCCTACCCCCCTTAGAACGCTTGTCGCGTCGAGCCTGTTCCTCTGCCTCCTTTTAAGCTAATACGTCCTACATATCCTCTATAGTAAGTACACCTCCTTAACAGACCCGAGTCTTTTTGGCCCTACAGCGCTTACTAAGTGCTTTATTTACCTTACGAAGAGTATAGACTTCGGCTAATAATAAAGTCATCTTATAAGCTAATAGCTCTGTACCCTTTGCTAATGTAGCTATAGTCTCGAAAATAGGGGTTGGCGAGCTTCCTTAATAGCGTGAAATACGATTCTTAACTAAAGTTATTTACGAAAGAGCGTTAGTTAGGTTACGAGAGGTCTGTAAGACCTAAGGGTTAGCGGCCGCAAAGAGGGGTCTAGTAGGTATAAGAGTTCGTAATCGGATATTAAGCTTTAATATTATAGCCTAAGGATTAAAAGGTACTAAGCCAGCTCTGCGGAATCTAGCCTAGGCGTTTTAAGTTGTTATTAATTACTTATAAGCTACGTAAAAGGCTAAAAAGAACTCGACCTTAGTAATATAGTTGATATAAGCTTTAATAAAGGTCTTAATTTAACGCCTATATATACGTTTAAGAATACTAAAACACCTAACGTCGAGTAGCTAGATTAAATAAGAGGAATAAGGAGGTAGGCAAAGAGTAATAATATTATTAGCTTTGTAATACTCTTGAAATATAGCTAATTTATAACTCTTATACCTATCTAATACTAGTATTCGATATAGCTCTTTCGCGTAACTACGAGTATGTTTATCGAAGTGTCGTAGCTATTCTAGGCCTATCTTATTATTAGTCTATCTATTACTTATAGGTTTAATAACCTAGTTATATAGGAGGCCGCCCTTAGTATACTAATTCGCGAGATGATTCTTCTCTTAAACTACTAAAAACGGAGGCATGTCCCGACCCTCGCTATTAATATAAGCAATTGCTATAGCCTATTCTCGATTACTAGGCTAAACTGCCTTGCCTCTGCCTATAACAGCACGAAATAGATAATACTATAAAAGAGGCATATAGAAGTGCGTTCCGTAGAATAACATGCTTAGATACTAGGCTCTAAATACGAAGGAAAAGATCAAATTAACCTTTCCTAATACTGAGGGTAAGGGCATCTATATACAAAAGGGTTCAGATAATAATAATAGACTCGGAGGTCTGAACCGGATATTCCGATACTCGAATACGTAATCCTTATATTCTACGTAACCCTTAGCATTCCTATACTCTGAACCGTATTCTATCTAGTACGTACATAACCTTAGTAACTCTTATTCTTAATAGCGGGCTATTATATCCCTCTCCTTTGAAAAAGACTCGTCCCCGAGGCTTCGTATTATAACCGGGGTAGTATCGGGGTTTGTTTTTAGTAGTAACTCGGTTATCAGTTCTTATCTGCCTCCTATACTTAGATCTATTTAGAGAGGAGTCGAGGCGGTCCTGGTTCGTCTAGATATTTAGTATAGAAGTCTCTTAAAAGGTGTAGTAAACCTTAAAAATTGTTAGTAGGATACTATCAGGACTTGTAGCAAATACTAATGAATTGAACTACAGAGGTGTCTATGTACAAGAAGATTCGATTGTCCTTTCCAAGCCAGAGTCCTTGCCAACTTATATACTCAGTTAACTCATTCTAGAGGGTTCTGCCAAGGGTACTCTCGAAGGTTCTGTTACGTCCATGCGTTGCCAAGCGAGGTCACGTGAATGCGTCGCTGGAGTACTCCAAGACTTATTCCACGGGTGTAACCCTTGACATTACCCCCCTTCCTGCTCTTGAAGGTAGGTGTCTAGGGCTACTGTGTCCTCTAACTCAGTAGCAGGTTCCCATGTTGGGTTTGCGTATCCTGTCCATTTAACCTTGTACTCGAGTCGAGTACAAGAGCCTTTCCCTGAGAGCTTCTTTTGCCGTTGACCTAGTATTCTTTCAACTTGCCATTCTATAGTATCGTCTACTAATATTGCAGGTGGTTGATCATCGTCTGTAATTTGACTAGGCAGCGGGTCTGTAGCTGCTGGCCTTAATAAGTCTACATTGAAGACATTGTAGATACTAGGCGGGGTGTCCAGCCTATATACAGACGGGCTAATGACCTCGATAACTATGAACTTGGCGGATCGAGCGTCTAGTTTCTTACTAGCCCTGTCTGTCCGTATATTCCGTAAGCTTAAGTAAACCTTGTCTCCAACCTTATACGCAGGAGCGGTTTTCCGTGAACGATTTACTTAAGTCTCCTGGTCTTATTGTACCCTTGCCATTGATGATTATGCCTATTCTACAATAGCCTTAATCTTTGCTACTATTGCTTCGCCCTTTTGAATTGGTGTTTTTGTGTTTATAGGTGCTACGACGTCTGTTAAGGGGTCGATAGTCCGTAACGGATAGCCGTGGCTAAGTTAGAAGGGGCTTACACTCGTTGATGTTAAATCCCGTCCGTTAAAAGCTAGCTATACTACTAGCAGCCAGTCGGCCCAGTCGTCCTAAGCTATATTAATCCACTACTGTAGAAGCGTCTCGACTTCAGCATTTGCCCGTTCCGTTAACCCGTCAGTTTGTAGATAGAAGGCTGTAGAGATCCGTCGTTCAATCTGTAAGAAGTTATAAAGCGTCTTCCATGCTTGTCTAATGAATTACGGGCCCCTATCAGATACTATTGCTCTTGGTAGTCCATGTAAGCTGTAGTATATAGTAATGAATAAGCGAGCAAATTCCTCCGATGATATAGTCGAGTTATAAGCCGTAAGGAGCACCCCTTTGCCTAAACGGTCCGTGAATACTGCTATTATATCAGAGCCTTTACTTATAGGTAGTGGTCTAATAAAGTCGACAGAGATCTCCTGCCATTGCTACTTAGGAATTGGTAACGGACAAAGCAGGCCTTATTTACGGTCCCTCTAGACCTTAGTACGTCTGTAAACTCTACAGTTATAGATAAACTACTTAACTATAGTCTGTAGGTTTGGCTAGAAGAACTCCCTTAAGACTATTACAATTGTCCCGTTCTTGCTAGGATGGCCCGTAAGTATAGAATTATAGAGTTCCTGTATAATTGCGGTCCGTAGCGGCTTATAGTCGGGGACCTATAGTCTGCCTCTAAACCGTAAATCACCGTTCTTATTAACTGAGCAGTTAGAGACAGAGACTTTAACTAGAGAAGCGAGGTCTGCTAGAAACACCCTATCTCCTTAGTAAATAGTGTCTATAAGACGCTTAAAGTCCTTGTCCTATACCTTTCCCTCTTCCTAGAGGTTCCGTAGTTAGTCTATAAACGCTTACTATGTCGCTACGTCGCTTACTTAATTCCTCCTGTTTACTAACACTAGTGCTAGCTATATAGTATTTCCTTAAATCATTCTGTCTAGAATTAGTTATGCTATCCTATAATTAAGGCGTTTATCTCTCTCCTCTAGAAGGTCCTAGTCCCTCCTTGTTAGTATATCTAGCAGTCCTCCCTCTTTGCCTAGGCGGTATTAGATAATTGGGTTAAACTTGCTAAGTATTAACTACTACCGCATTTGTCTTTTAGATAGTTTATGGACTGTTGTAAAGTACTTAAGATTCTTATGATCTGTAAGTACTGTAAACTGCCTAACACTTTTTAACTCCGCTTCCTATTCCTTAAGGTACTGAATAATAGCTAACAACTCTTTATTATATATTAGGTAATTGTATTCAGTAGGTGCGTGTTTCTTTAAGAAGAAGGCTACGGGCTGTAAGATGCTATTCTTTACTTGAGAGAGCACGCCTCTTAAGCAATATCTAGAGGAGTCTGTCTCTAGGACCGTCTTGTAATCTAGGTTAAACTAAGCTAGTACTAGGGCCTCTATAAAGGCCTGCTTTAACTGTTCGAAGGCTCTATTTGCTTCGTCTGTCTATTAGAAGGATATATCCTTTTTAACAAGTCTATAAAGAGGAGCTATAATCTGTAAAAAGTCTTTAATAAACCGTCGATAGAAATTCGCAAATCCTAGGAAGCTAAGGACGCCTTTTGCCGTTGTTGGTGCTTTCTAATCTATAATAGCCTGTATTTTAGCTAGGTCTATCTATAAACCTTTCCCTACTTCTATAATAAACCTAAGGTACTTTGTAGACTATACTTTAAATTCGTACTTATTAATATTAAGCTATAGCCTAGTATCTTAAAGCCTTTGTATTACTTTATAGACATGCTCGCAGTGCTGGTTATAGGTGCTGTCTATAAAGACTAAGACATCGTCGATATATATTGAGATAAAGTCGTCTAAGAACTCTTAAAGCGTATAATTAATATACCGCTAGAAAGTACTAGGAGTATTTATAAGCCTAAAAGGGGTAATAAGCTATTTAAAAAGCCTAAAGCGTGTCCGGAAAGCCGTTTTCCACTCGTCTCCCTCCTTAATCTGTATCTTATAAAAGGCAGTAATAATATCTATTTTTATAAACTACTTAGCTTTCCTAATCTAGTTAAGTATTTCTTAGATTAAAGGCAAAGGGTAGCAGTCTTTATAGGTTAACTTATTTAGTGCTCGGTAGTTGTAATAGAACTGTAGACCCCCTCCTAGCTTCTATACGAAAAGTACTAGCGTAGCTGTTGAAGAGTTGCTTACTCGAATGAATTCCTTATCTAGTAACTCTGTTAGGGTTTTATAGAGTACTAACAGCTCGTCTTATAACATGTTATAGAGTGGCCCTTAAGGGACTGTTTCTTCTGATCCGTTTTCGGTCTGTAAGAGCTTGATACTATGATTAATTCCTTTATAATATACTAGTAACTTGTTTACTTCCTTCCTATCGAATGCTAGATAGAATTCTAGGCTAATCCAGCTAGGTAGCTTCGTCTATAGGTCTATATACTTCTTTTCTGTTAAGGCTTTTGTAATATCTGTAAGGCTTGCTATAAAGACTTATAGCTTCTGTTTTCGATTCGTAAGAAAGTGGAAGACGGCCGCGCTTACTTACTTATAGGAGTAAGACCTTTCTAGCTCGCTATAAACTTCTAACCTAGAGTCTTAGAAGAGCAAGCATCCCTTAACAGCGTTAAGTAAAGCTCGCTCTCTCCTTAACTAAGATTTTCCTAGAATTATTTCATAGCCCTCGATCTTAGGGACTATGTAAGTATAAACCCGTTTCTACTAGTAGCCTCTAATATCTATGCTAAAAGATACTGCTTAGGATATAGCATCTTCTAATACTCCTTCTACTAACTGTAAATGCCTTAGTATGATTTATACGTAAGAGAGCTAATAGCGATAGACAAAACAGTCTAAAATAATTCCATAGACTAAACACCCTAAATCTACTAAGGCTTATAAAGTAGCTACCCTATTTACTAAAGCCGATATAAGAAGAGGTTTTTCGTCTATATATTCCTACTTAAAATGTCTCTAAGTGTCTATTACTAACAACTCTCTTCGTCGCCCCTGCCTACGCTTTTTGACAGGAGCTACTAGTTTTCCGAATCCGAGGAGATATCACTATCTTCTTCTTCTAATTCTAGCGCTACTTCCTTAACCTCTGCCTTCTGTTTACAGACCGAATCCGCTGTTATAGGTCGCCTTAGTGGTTTATATAGACATTCTTGAACAAAATAACTAGTAGCTCCACAGCGAAGACAGCGACTAGTATAAGCATAGTTGCTTCGTTCTTTCTAGGACACCTATTTAGCACGCTTAGTACTAGTTGTTAAGACTTTAGCAGGTGCTGGTTCCTAATCCATGCCCTCTACAGATGCCTTATAGGTAACTTTCGGTCTGTTAGCGATATTACCGCTCGTTACCTGCTATATAGTATCCGTCGAGCGTTTCTAAGAGGTCCGTAGTATTTCTAGGAGAGTCTAGGCCCTGGATCTTAATGTTCGAGCTTTATAAGCCCTTAAGCAGTCGTCCGTTTCTTTAATAATAGAGTAGTAAGACTCGAAGTTAGGTTAAGAAGGAACTATAATCATCGTCTTAACTAACTCGTTGCTAAGGATTCGGTTAAGAGATACCTTTTTTACGTCGTCTAGCTAAGATCCTCCTCCAGACTCTATAAGCAGGGCTTGCTATTTCGTAAAGACCTCTAGGAATAGTCTTAAGCCCTAGCAGAAGGATTCCAGCTTTCGTTACGCTCTTTCCTTAGCCTACAGGTCTTTAAACATAAACTCTACTCGACCTAAGAAATTACTACTATTAGCTAGCTCTAGCTTGCCCTATTCCCGTACCTATACTTCTATTCTATAAAGCGCCTTACTCTATAAGGATCTATTAAGTGCTTAAAACTTAACGTATTTAGTACATCTGTAGTAGTCGACTTCGATTTTAGCTTATACTTATTATAACTAAGCTTCTAGCTTGTCTAAGTCTCCGTAGAATTCTAGTAGTAGAGGAAGAGATTTCCTAGGTTTATTATCGTTGTAGATCATCTATAAGCGAGCTTCCTCATCCTTCTTTTACTTGTTTATAATCCGTAGACGATCGTCCTCTTAAGCAGATATTAACTAATTCCGCTACTCTTAAACATATTATAGGAACTAGGCAGGTAGCTGATTCGATATACTACCTTCTTATAGTTCTCCTATTATCTGTAAGTTCTATAAATGCTGTAAAATAGCCTATAAGTTCTAGTATTACTATAAAGGCCCTTAAGTTCCAGTGTTACTAAAATAGCCTAATATGTTCTAGTGTTACTATAAAGGCCCGTTATGTTCTAGTGTTGCCAAAATGGCCTAATATGTTCTAGTGTTGCTATAAAGGCCCGTTGTTCTAGTGTTGGTTTAAGAATCGAATCTAATATTAGGACTTGTAGTAAATACTAATGAATTGAACTATAGAGGTATCTATATATAAGAAGATTCGATTGTCCTTTCCAAGCCAGAGTCCTTACTAACTTATATACTCAGTTAACTCATTCTAGAGGGTTCTGCCAAGGGTACTCTCGAAGGTTCTGTTACGTCCATGCGTTGCCAAGCGAGGTCACGTGAATGCGTCGCTGGAGTACTCTAAGACTTATTCCACGGGTGTAACCCTTGACAGATACTAGGTAGAGTCTATATCGTAACTAACCTATCTAACCTAGTATTATAGTTATCTCCTAAAAAGTCTACTACTAAGAATTTCTTAAACTTCCTATTCTTATATACTCTAAATAATTTCTAGAGATAGCTCTAAAGCTTCTTATCTAGGTAGAGAGGTATTCAGATCTTTAGATAGTATGTCTATAGTGAAAATATTATAGATTAATAATCCTTCTAGGAGTTTTAGTCTATAAGAGTATCTTATACGTTCTAGTATTTTAAAGAGTCTAGTCTACTGTTTAGCTAGCTTTTAGCTAGGTCGATTTATCCTAAGATTCTTAGTCGATAAGTAAACTCTATTACTAACGTCCTAGTTAATAGCTCTTTAGTACTAATTTATACTATCTTATATTCTCTACTAAGCTTTACTTATATTATCTTTAGCTACGTTCTAAGCAGAGTATATACGTGTAGCTATCTTAACTACCTGATTATAATTTAGTCGTTTCTAGAGAATAGAGGTCTTAGAAGTATTCTAATCCTACGAGGTTTACGAATTAAGCTTAAACTTAAGCTAATATAGAGTTATACTAATAGATAAGTATAGAAGAGTTATTTATACTCTATCTATAAGAGGGATTAACTCGCTCTAGTTATCCTAATAGTAGGTTACGAAAGACCTTAGCCTCTGATTAATATATCGGTTTATAATCTCTATCTAACTATCTATTTATTTATAGTAAGCTATAGAGAGCTTAAGCTTAACACTGATAATATAATAGAATTCTATCTAAAAAGCTAAGATGAATTAAGGTTCTTTATTAGATATAATCGATTTAGAGTAGTAACTAAAACGATAGATCTATTATATAAAAAACTAGGCTAATCCTCTAATATTAATAGTAGAGTAGTAGGGAATAGATACTGAATCCTTTCCGAGACGGTTAATAAATACTAGTATAGTATTATATTTATACTTATCTTTTAGAAATAACTTAAAGTCTATATATATATACTATATCAGATAATCTAGTACTAGTAGTAGGTAGAGGAATCCTTATTATTTAGTCTATTAAGGATAAGAGTATCTATAAGCTCGGTAGTTAGCTATGTATAGCTTATAGTCTAAACCTATACTAACCTAGTAGTAGGTAGATACTAGTAACTAGTATATCTTTTAAACACTTAGGTAAGTACTAGATACTTAGTTATAGGCTTCTTAGATTAGATTCGTATAGAGTTTAGTATTCTTTTTAATATAAAGCCGTTCTTTAAACAAGAGTAAATTATTAGACGAGATAGTATAACTATTCTTAAGTTCTCTACGTTCCTTCTCGAATAATTACGTATTAGCCGTTCTTAGCTTCTAAATTAGATCTGATCTAGACCTAGAGATAATATCTAACTTAATTATAGAAAGAGATATTACTTAAAAGATCTAAGTAAGATAAGCGTTAATTCAGAGGTTAAGCCTAATAGGTCTAAGAAGGGTATATAAGCAGCTGTCTAACTTAACTTAATCTTATATTCTAATGTCTTACCTTTATCTAGTTAGTATATCTACCTTTTAATTATTCTTTCTAGACGTAAATCAGATCTAGAAATTAAAGTCGGAGAGGAATTCTATCTATTATACTTGCTTAGAAGTAAGCAGCTTTATTATTATAAAGTATTCTAAGGATCTATAGTCTAAGAAGACGTTAATACGGTTCTAATACGATATAAGCTTAGGTTACTATTTTCTAAACGCTTTTATAATTATAAACAGTTCCTTGTCGTAGATTTCCTAGTTCGTTTTATATCCGACTAGGACGTAGGAATAGAAACCTATAAGATACTAATAATTACTATATTATTAAGAGAATATACCTACTATTACTCTATTAGAAGAGTCTGTCTCTAGCTTCGTAGGATATTTAGAGTCGAAGTAGTATAAGGCTTAAACTAAGAGTAGCTAGGTCTATAATTCTTTAAAAGCTTCTTCGTATTTAGATGTCTACTGAAACGGCTCTAAAGGCCGCGTTATAGTAGTTAGAGGTTTTACGATTTTGCTAAAGTTCTTAATAAATTGTCTATAGAATCTATAAAAGCCTAGATAAGACTTTATACCTGTTATAGTACTAGGTTAGACCTAGTTTCGTAGAGGTTCTACTTTATTAGAGTCTACTTCGAGTTCTTTCGTAGTTAATATATAACCGAGATATTTAACTTAGGTAATACTAAATTCGCTCTTTTTAATATCTACTTAAAGTCCTACTTCTTAGAGCTGATTCAGAACTATCTTTACTTATTTCTTATAATCTTTAATATTATCTAAATAGATTAGTATATCGTCTAAGTAAGTAATATAAAAGTTATCTAGGTAGTCGATTAAGACGTCGTTTATATAACGTTAGTAGGTAGCAGGTCTATTATAGAGTCTAAAAGGAAGAACCTTATATTTATATATTCTATATCTAGTTTTAAACGTAGTTATCTCTTCCGAGTCTAGGTCTATTTAGATATAATAGAAAGCTTAACATATATCTAACTTAGTAAAGATCTTAGCTTTCCTTAATCTTAAAAGGAGTTCGTCGATATAAGAAATCAGATAAGAGTTATTTTAGGTAAAAGTATTTAGCTTCTAATAATCGATATAGAACCGTAGCTTATCGTTATTAGACTTTTTAACAAAGAGTACTAGTAAGGTAAAAGAACTATTACTATTAATAATAAATCCTTTATTTAAATTATTTATAAGATACTCTTTTATTACTTATAGTTCTATAGTTAACTATTAATATAGAGAGGAGTAGGAGGTAGAAAGAGGTTTATTTAAGGTGATTTTATAGTTATATACGCGGTAAGAGAGAAGTTTATCTAAGACTGCTTTTAAGAATATATCCTAGAACAACGAGTAATATTAAGAGAGTTAGAACTATATCAGGTCTATAGTCTTAGCGTTATCTAAGAGTAGAGCTAATCTTTCGTCGATGATCTAATCTAATTTATAGATGCTTATTATAAAGAACTTAGTATTAGGTTACTTTATATTAAAATATAAAGCATTTATACTTATTTTACTAATAAAAGAGTATAAGGTCTAATCTATCTAAGCTATACTAGCAGGTTAGAAGGTATTTAGAGTAGAGTTAGAGAGGTAAATATTAGAAGTTAATATTATAGATAATAGTAATAACTTAGCTAAGAGCTTACTATTCCTTTGCTTTTTATCTTAATAAAGAGCGTAATCCCTTTAGTTTATATCTAACTATGTATTTAAATAAGACTTCTAGTTCTAGCTAGAAGTTAGAGAAAGTAAGATTTCCTTTTCAAAGTAAGGAGTTAGTAGGGTTTTAGCTAGCTAAATAAGTTGATTCTTAGTAGAGTTAAGAAGAATATTAAAATGTTTTAACTATTTATTTCTAATAATTAGGTCTTATTATCTAAGGTCTAGGACGATAAAGGGGCAGTTTTAGATACGACGTCGATCTAGGTTTAGATATAGTTATATAAACTATATTACTTTACTCTTAATACTACTATTATATCTATAAATAAGCACTAAGTAGAGTAGTTTTCGAATCTGTATATCTAACGATTAGAATAGCTATAGAGCTAGAGGTTAATTTAAGAATAGGAATCTATTCGCTTCTATATCTATTAAGACTCGAGTTTTAACACTATATCTATATATACTAAGTATTATATTTATAAGGAATTAGTTTCCTCTTATAAGTCTAGAAAGGTTAAGATTCGATAGATTATATTTACGTAGGCCTAGGAAAGAGTCTTTACCTAGGCTGCCTCGTTTTCCCTCTAATTCGGGTTAGAATCGGAGTACTTTATAAGAACTTATAGGTTATCTTCGTTCACTTCTTAGACTATTTCTTTAATACTAGGTAGCTAAGAGCAGTCGGTTTTGTAGTACCCAGGCTTACTACAGTAGTAGCACGTCGTACCGGCTAGGACTCGGTCCGGAGTCTTTTAGCGTTCGCTGGTAGAGGTGGTTTTGAATATCCTTGAAGTAGTCTAAACAGTAGAGAAGGCATCAGAGGCAGGTTCGCTTCTTAAGCGAAAGGGGTCTAGTATAGTGCTTAGAATAGAAGGAGAGTTATAGTCGGTTTCGAGTCGAGAAGGTTAAGAGACTCTGGTTTATTCTTAGAGTTCTTTTATAATAGATTCTAACTATCTAAACCGATAGTTGTTATTTCGAAGTTCTTCTTCTAATTCTTATACTATACTCTATATCTCGTCTATATTAGAAAAGTCTTATAAGTCTCTAAGGTTTTAGGCTAGGCTCTTACCTTTGTTATTTCTTAACTTTTTAGTTTTAAGTATATAAGTATAGTTTAGTACGTATTTAGAGAGAGGCTTACTAGTTTCCCTAGTAGGTTACTTAACACTCTCTAGCAGAGCTTAGAAGAGACCTAGAGTCGCTCTTTAGTTTAATATACTCGATGTTATTAAGAGAGAGTTTAGAAGTAGATTCAAGAGCTTTCCGAGTAACTTAATATCGACTTTCTAAACCTTATATAGTAATCTCTATATAGAGAGAGTTATTTAAAGTCTTAGGAATCCTTAGCGTCTTCTACTTCTTTAACGTATTAGAGAATACGCTTTTTACTAGCTAACTAATAGATATTAAACCCTAATATTACTAGCTATCTATAAACTAGTAATTTAAGGTTGTTATTATACTAATCCGAATCTAAGCTGAATCGAATTTAATATAAGACGTTAACGCGCTTAGTAAGATATTATAACAGGCTATTCTCAGCGAGAAGAATTTAATCTTTTAATATAATAATATAAAACAGATAATACTATAAAAGAGGTATATAGAAGTACGTTCTATAGAATAATATACTTAGATACTAGGCTTTAAATACGAAGAAAAAGATTAAATTAACCTTTTCTAATACTAAGAGTAAGAGCATCTATATATAAAAGAGTTCGGATAATAATAATAGACTCGGAGATCTGAACCGGACATTCTAATACTCGAATACGTAATCCTTATATTCTATATAACTCTTAGTATTTCTATACTCTGAACTGTATTCTATCTAATATATATATAATCTTAGTAACTTTTATTCTTAATAGCGGGCTATTATACTACTACGTCGATTAGCGCGAGTTACAACTATTACTAGACAGATAATTCCTATTATAAACCCTGTCTTATTAAAGTTATAAAAGTCGTAGTCTAAAACACTGTATTTTGCTCTTATATTATCTATAAGTCGAAACTATATACTAATAAGCTCTAGATCTTTATATAAGACTCTTTGAAAGTCGTAAACGCGATTAAAACACGTCTTTAATTCTAGTCGACGTTGTATAAATCGATGTACCTAGAGCTTGCCGACGCGTTTTCCTCTCTGCGATTCGAGGATATAATTCGCTATATCTTCTATACTAGCTAGTCGGGGCACAAATCCTCTTATATCTAGATCAAGTATATATCGAATAAGTGTCTCCTTCTCTAAGTCGTTTAATTTATAATAATTAGGTTTAGTTTCGAGGTAATAGGTTCAGCTAGCTATTCTATATCGAAGTATTGTTTTAGAGACTTTGTAGATTTTTATAGTAGAGCGGCGACTAAGTTTTTTAGATATTCGAATAGCCTCGATAGCTAGGATAATTCGTGCTTCTTAGGTTTAGATTTCTATAGTTAGTTATTAAGAAAACGTGTATTAAAGTTAGTAGATAGTAAAGTAGAGGAAAGTATACTACTCGGTAATAAACTACGTTAATTGAATTTATATATTATAGCTATTTATAAGTTATCTACGAATTACTTATAATTCTCTTATATAACCTATAGGTTATCTACTAATAGTTAGCCGTTTTTTTTTTATTCTAGCCTTTCCTAACTATTGCTATTTTTATAGTACTATATTTATAAATAAGAAACAAAGTCGTAGATAAGTTCTAAGTAGTATATTAAATAAGTAGAGTAGAGTAGAGTAGTAACCGCTACTCTACTCTACTTAATACTACTTAAGTACTTACTTAAGTAGTACTCGAGTAGTATAGGCCGATTCGGACCGACTGTCGAGTAACTCGGGCCTAATATCAAGGTATAGTTATAAATTTAGAAATTATAGAAACTTTCTAAGGTTATATCTATTTAAAAGAGAAAGAGAGAGAAGAAGTAAGAGTTATTAGTTTCTTACTTAATTTTCAAGTATATTTTATTTTTTACTACTAAAAGTAGAACTTTTTAGCTTATATTTATATATTACTACTCGAGTTATAAAGAGTAGCTACTCTACTCTACTTATCAAACTCGTTACTTATACTCTACTCTACTTATTAAACTCGCTACTTATACTCTACTCTACTCTACTCACGACTACTCGAGTAGTACTCGAGTAGTTGAGTAGTCTGTTAATACGCTGGTTCTAAGTTATAAAGCTAGTAAGGAAAAGGAATCGGGTATATTTAAATATGGTTATTAGTAGGTTACCTACAAATAGCACCCTAGATTAGACCAAGATTTTCGTGCTATCAGTAGGCCACCTACCAGTAGCTAGACATTTCTCTACCGCGGTATCTTTTATACATTATAGACCTTCTAAAAAAGTCGATCCCAAATATTCGGGATTCCGAATCTCATCGAGGCATACGTTCGATGTATGCTTTTGGGGAATCGCACTTTCATGAAGAAAAAGAAATCGTACTTCCAACCCGAAATAGTCCAGACAGTGTATCTTGATATGGAAGAAGTGATGTCAATTAAGCATATATGCCAGTAATGCTCCACCCCTAGTGTCTCGATTCCCATACAGTAGAGTACATCAAAATATACATCATCTCCCATCCCCATCTTCCACATGCCAAAAAACCATCAGCAGTCCGCCTCTGAAGATCTTGCTTTCAAGTTGAACACATCAACCCCCCATCTATGTCAATCTCCTTTCCTCACATAGCAATTCCAAAGAAGAACATCCCTTTCAACGCCAATTCCATGCCACAAGAAATATCTTACAACCCTCTCCGTATGTATAAATCCACGACCTCGAGCACATATTTTTTCGATCGCTTCGTTCCGATAATTCGCATGAGAGGAAATCACTTCCCTTGTCGCTGCTTGTGTTTAGGATTCAGGGAACAGATAATATAAACATGACCCCTTCCTTTCTTGCCACCCTTTCTTCGGACGCTCTGTTGAGTGCAAGTTAGCATCTCGTCCGGTACCCAGTGTAATCTATAAAAAAAAGCAAAGAAATCTAGCAGGTGTCGGGCGGAGGGACTTTGGGAATTTGGACGTTTGCAATCGCCCTTCCTCCTCCTTTCCCTATCCCCCTCCCAAAAAAGGACATCCAGTATTAAAACTCTCTCTCCCGACCAAAGACCCATCCTCCCCTCCCCATTACCAAACCCTCGTGCCCCCAACCCCAAAAGCTAACGCACAACCGCCC
>LLEY01000210.1:0-93501 GCA_001414485.1 Calycina herbarum | reverse complement strand
GGGGGGGGGGGGGCTTGCGAGATCGAGGGGATGCGACGTGTCGGAAATCAAGGGTGTAGTTTGATTTCCCTCCTTTAATAGGGTGGAATAGAATAGAATAGGGGGGGGGGAAACGGGATACAAGGTAATCAGCACTGACTGCAAAGAGTGGAAATGTGCTATTGGTAATAAAGGGGTCAACTTGGACAGGGGACGGGGCATGCGAGTATTTTAGTGCAGCTGGTGGCATCATTTTGGCATCATTTCAACGCCTTCTCCGCAGCCACACATTAGGTCCACCACCAAACACCAAACTAACCCACGCTTCCCACGCTTCGACTTAGGTCCAGCCACTCTGTATCCCCGCTCAAGTTGCCAGTCTGCCTACCCGCAAGCATTTCGAGAAGAATAAAACCCTCAGCCACGCTCATCTCCAACTTCACCGACGCTCAGTTCTACTCATGTTTCTAGCTGAGCAAGACTCGACCCTTTAAAAACGGGGTTCGATGACGTCGTTCCCCCCATTTGTCAGACTCCACTCCTCCACCACTCAAGTTCAACCACGCCCTCGGCATGAAAGTTGGAGAATGAAAGCGGCAGCTGATAGGTAACATCGTTCACCTAGTACAACAACTTTCTAAGATTAGTAATTCGTCAGTTATTCGTTTAAATTAGTGAAATAGTTTAAAGTAGAGCTATTGACACCACGGGCACGGTTCTCGGGTTTAGCTTTGATCGGAGCCCGTCGAAGCCCGTCAAAGTTGACACTAGAGTCTAGACTAACATTGACGTTGGCTAGAAGCTAGTTGAAACCGTGAAGAAGGAATCCATTTTGATACTTCGAAGGCTGTTTGGGAGATTACTGCCTTTTTTCCTTCCCCCACGCTTTTGGACCCTTAAAGCTGGTCGCGGGGGTGAGAGGGGTACTCCTAGGAGCGACTGCTCTGGATAGACCTATTCTCCTCGCCGACTTCTCACGATAACATCGTCTTGGAACCGACAACGATACATATTTTTTATAACACCTCCTGACGTTTTAGCCATCGTAAGCTGCATGCTCGAGTACCGTATGGCAGACATCTAGGCCCTAAGCGAAAGACACGATAGTCCAGCCAGCTGCTGCATAGGCAGCCAATTATGAGGCAATCTCCGTTGATATCAGGTGTGGTAAAAAAATTTCGTCTTTGTACTCCGTCACCAACTTCACGAAGAATGCTGTAGGGCAATCGAAAGAATCGTTCTAAAAGCGTTAGAAGAACTAAAAACTTGATTTGCTTATTTCTCCCCGACCTTTCAGCCCAATTCACGATTATGGTGAAGAAAATGGAATAAGCCGGAGAACAGCGTCCGAAACGTTTATTAAAATGGCACTGCATGATAGCTTGATGCATTTCCCAGTACTCCAAAGGCCATGTTGAAAAGTCCATCAAAATTTACACATTTCGATGTTCACATTTCTATGTTGAAGAAAACCGGGTTGGGGGTCTTGGTCCTGCATCAATGAGGCCATTCAGAGAGTCGTTTTCATAGATGCAGTCATTATCATGCCACACTTGGGGTGACTTTGGCGGCCAAAGCATTTTCAAAAAACCTCAAACTTGTTTTTCAAGTATCAAAACAACCATTTACCAGATTGTTTGTTTTTCCAAGTTTCCGGTCATCTCTACACTTTGGCGACATGGCGCCCGAGAGGAATTTGGTCAGGCTGGTACGGCACCTGTATCGCAATCATATCAGGAAACTCTGCACATGTCCAGAGGAATTCCGAGATCTGTCCATGGGTTCCAACTGGATTGGATCACCTGCTCTGAACCAAGTACAGTGCAAAGTAACCTCTTATCCAACTCAACTCTCAAAATTTCAAATCCCAGCAAGTATATGAGGCATGATATAAATCCAAGACCAATCTATCTAAAAGATCAACAACCCATTTTCACATGCCCCAACCCCTCAATCCCATAAGACCCTCCAAGAACCCGATGTTTTTCCACTCCCACCTTACCCCGCTCTCACATCTCACAAACCGCCCTCGCCCTTCGAGTCCTCGACCAGTTATTTTATAGCGGGAACGCACGACAGGAGATAAGAGCCAGTCAAATGAAGAGGGCGCGGACTCGAATCGCCCTTCAAAATCGCGAAGTGCAACAGATGGATTGTTGCTTCTTCTGTTTTAGGGAATTTCCCTCGTGATTTTGGGAGCAGCTGCAGGGGGTATATCACATGATTATTTTTCATGAAAATCTATACAGTGTGTTTATATAGCTCTTTACGAATGCTCTTTTCCGTATAGACTAGTAACTCATGGATTCACTGAACTTTTCCGGAAATTCCAGAGTTGGCTTTTCTTTGTCGTGTTCAAACGTTCTCGTGACATGAACCCTTCTAGATATTTTGTTGCATTTCGTCCTGCAGGCTCCCGCAGAAAGTCTCGCGCGCCTTACCTGTTCCGGGTTTTCCTGGATTTTTGTTGCTGAAATGCGACGTGCAACAATAACTATGAAACGATATCTCCAAGAAAGAGGAAAACCTTGTTTCTCTGATTTTTATCAATGACCTACCTTTGTTGCAATTGCTTTCAAGGTTAATTCTATTGTTTGATGATGTATTGCGATCCGCAATCAGGCTAGGCAATGAAATTTGATGGTTGTTTTATCGAGGACGCCTGAGGGAGGCCTTACTGCGATGTGCAACGGAATTTGAATTCGCCGGATTGGGAAATGTTGAAATTATCATCACAAATTTGAAAAGGTGACAGATATTTGCAAGAGCCTCGTCATCACGAATTATATCACAAAATGAAGTGACAGATATTTCCTCGGCCCCGTCATCACTGTTGGAGAGAAAATTGTTTCGGTATCACCTGAATTTCTTTTGTGAATTTCTCGATCGCAGAGCTCGATTTGAACATCCTTGTTTTGGCGTCATAGTGGAGGTGTGCGATTTGCAACAAACACTCTGAATCACCAGAAGCGGGATTCCGTAGCCTGGTGGCCTTTGCGATGTGCAACAAAAGATGGAATGCGATGCTGAGAGCTTTGTTGGGATGGAGGCGCGGAAATTCTCTCCTTCCTCGATTCTACTGGTACAAGAGTCGTTCCTTTCCTTCTTTGCTCTGCCTCAACGGTGACTCGACCTTGACCCACCATGATGAACGACGGGGAGGGCAAAAACAAAACATGAAGGGAAGGCACGACTCTCGATCCCCAGAAAGTATAAACCACTCGCTCTCCCCATATACACAATTTCTTTGTTGTCGAAAACAAATCATGGGGGGTGGGCCAGGCTTGGTAGGTAGACGTAGACTTCAAAGATAACGGGTTTGGCCTCGGAGTTGTGTGTTACGAAATTGACATACGACAGTAGAATCAGAATATATGAATCCATTTTCCCGCATCTCTGTCCGGATTAACAATACAATACAATCGACAGGATTGTGGGATCTAATATGTGGTGGTGCGGGAACATCATCAACATCCAGCTCACCCCGGAACTGGCGGTTTCCTACCATTCAGCTTACGCGGCCGCGAAACAAGGGACACTTTTCAGGAAAAGGTATTTCAGCCTTTGGGCGAGCAAGAGCTCGATGTTGGATATCATCAAAATACAAACCAACCCCTCGAATCACACCACCATCCTAAGCGCTGAACCAACACTCCCAAGATCTTCTCGCCATTCCCAGAAACCGAGGATCCAATTCGCATACCCAAAATACCGGATTCCTGGTTCGCTATCAAAACAGCATCTTTTTTCCCTTTTTCAGCGTACCCTTTCCCTGAGACCAGATTCCTGAAAGCCGGATAGTGAAATACTGTCTCAGGGCGGGGGATTTCCGGAATCCCGTTTATCGTTTTGTTGTGATATGCAACGAAATCCTAAAGAGGAATTTGTTGGTGATGGCGAATGATGGGATTCGATGTGCAACAAATACTGCAGGACTCTCCATTTGGACATCACGTCCATGACACTGGTTTTCGAAAGGTGGTTCGATGTGCAACAGAACAGGGGATGAAATCTGCTTTTGGACATCACGTTTCTGTGTTGGCGAAGAGATTGATGAGTGATTGGTGTTGGTGCTGGTTATGTTTTGCTCGATGTGCAACAAATGCTGCGGGAATCTCATTTTGGACATCACGTTTCTGTGTTAGCGAAGAGTTGATTGGTGCTGGTGCTGGTGCTGGTAGTGTTTT
Organism: Calycina herbarum; assembly: GCA_001414485.1. Taxonomy (NCBI): domain Eukaryota; kingdom Fungi; phylum Ascomycota; class Leotiomycetes; order Helotiales; family Pezizellaceae; genus Calycina; species Calycina herbarum. The sequence goes on along the minus strand of LLEY01000210.1, from coordinate 89,335 downwards.
GCTCGATGTGCAACAAATGCTGCGGGAATCTCATTTTGGACATCACGTTTTTCAGTTTGCCTTTGCTCGCGGTGGACATTAAAAGCGGTAGTAATAACATTACCTGTTTTTCGAACTTTCCATTATTTTAGAACTTGATTGTTCCAATAGTCCCAAGTTCTAAGTGCGTAGAATAATTTACTTGAATTACCTTGGAAAGTTGGAACAATGAGGTAGGTAGGCAGGTACGAACTTGATGTATTTACTGCCACTTTTACCGTCAATTGCGAGAGCCTCACAAGGAATGTTGGCGAAATGCAACAAATAAGAAATCACGTTTTTTTTTGGTTTGCTGAGGAATGTTGGCGTTGTGTAACAAAATAGAATGCTGCATGAGTCTCTATTAGGAAATCACGTTTTTCTTCCAAACAAGATTTTTCTGTGTGGCTTAAAATTCGTTTCTTTAACTCTCGTGGTTTTGAACGACGGATCAAGTCTAAGTAACTATACTTCAAGTACTTAGTTCTCATCATGAGTTCCCTTTCGTCGTCATCTTTTCTGCACGAAAGTTTCCATTCATTAATTGCAAGCTTTTCGAGGCATTATAAGTAGTATTTCGTGTGGTTGAATGTAGCTAATTACCACCTGTCAATTTATACGTCTGCTTGTTTTTCAAGTTTTTCTAGAAGAAAGGGGGAAACCCCGAGTTCTTGACTAGGTACAAAAAGTGCAGTTCATTCCAAATGGGAGTCTCAAGTGATCATACATGCTAATAACATGATTTCTATCCAGAAGGTATAAATGACCAGTCCTTCTCAGACACCGCACTCTGTCTTGAGCGCGTCCACATCAAAGACAGTTTTCCAGTCAGTCCCCATCTGGCGTACAAGCTTTTGACAAGAGATGGGACAAGGAGGCTCAAGGGCTTTTGCCACAGTCTTTTCCCCATATTTTCCGTCCTTTGAGGGATGTTTCTTCTCTGGAATCATGGCTAGGCCTCTGACTTTGGTCATATCAATACGAGGCCCGTAAGAGTTTCCCCTCTCGTTAGATATGCTTCTTCCGAACAGTGTACTAGAATTGGGTGAACAAATTTGGGATAACTTACTCTTCTCTGCCGTGATATACGAAAAAGAAGGTCTCGGCACAACTGCCAAAGTTCGTCAAAATCTTATTGTTGGCCGATAAGGGTGCACCGAAGCCGGCTTCTGTCGAGAAGTTTCGACGGTCGTTCTTGATAACTTTCTGTTTAGCGAGGTCTCTAGAGTCTGCTGCGTTATCGGTGGAAATTCCCGCAGCCTCAAGGTCAGTCTGTCCTACTGTTGATCCTAGGAGGATCCTGTACGGTTGCTCTGTATCCTTGAACCAAGTGATATGGACCATTTTGTTCTTCTTCAAGTCCTCGTTCGTTGGACTGAGGATTCGGCACCGTTGGGCGTAGAGGGAAAGCAGTGGCATGTAGTAGACTCGTGCTGTTGAACTGCTTGTTGCCGGGCGGTTTTTGAAAGTGACGGACATGATGTAACCTAGAAGGTCCTATATTGTGTTGATGGGTAGCAAAACACCTTCGAAACCATATGCGTTGTCGACGAGGACCTTGTTTGGTTCATCTCCTTCATCTGCTTCGTCTTCTTCTTCGTCTCCAGCGTCGTCGCCTTCCTCCTCTTCTTCTTCCGCATCATCTTCATCGACTCCAGTGGTGTTCTCGTCTGCCTCTGGTTGCTCCTGAGTTTGATCCTCGGAATCATCCTCAAGAGTTCCAAAGTTCAAAGTAAAGATACGCTTTTTGGCTCTAAATTGGAATTCAGTCACTGTTTTAGAAACTTCTTAAAATGTTGTAGAAATCTTACGCAAGAGTAAGGAGTTCATCGATTGCGTCGACAACGCTATTGCCTTCCGACGGGGCGATATATTTATCTTCCACGTCGTAGGAAGTTGGGTCAGCTTTGACTCTTTTCATATTATCTATGAGCTGCATGAAACGTCAGTTTGCACTTTTGCTTTGCCCAATTTGTTGTTTGAAAGAAATGCGAGATGGGTATTAGGGTTGGGGGATATACTGCTGTTTTACTGTATTTAAATCCTGCTGTGATATCGAGACTGCCATTGCTTTTGACTGTCATAGGTTCAACAGAGGTCGCCATGTTGTAAGTGATTTCGGTTTCAATAAGTCTGATTCGAAAGGGCCCAAGGGGGAAGTTAAACAGTGAAGATAGTCAGGTCGACGAAAGATTCTGTGTTTTCTCAAATTCTGGTTTGAGGAAGTTTCAAGTTCGAATTATCATATTGTTTTGTCTTATGCTCACACATCTTATATACTCATATCTGCTGAAGCTTCGGTAATTAGTGTTACCTTGCTGCATAGTCAGCGATTGAATGTTCATGATAACCGAGGCCGTGTGCTTCTTAGCCCACTCAGAATTATACCCGCCTCTTAATTTTCCTGGCAAGATAAGATATCAAGTGGCTAAGTTTACGGAGCTGAAGTCTTCTATTCGGACTTTAGACAACGAAATTTCTGCATGAAATGCCTTGAATATTACGGACGTACTAGCTTTCGTGCTTAAGCGATGGGGTGGTAGGATGAAGTGTCGAACAAGTTCGCCACCACACTTAACCGGGCAAGCGAACCTTTAAAAAAGTTTAACAGTTGGAGCGAGAGTATTTGTTGTCCGAGTTTTAGTTGGATGATTTGTGTTTATGGAACTGCGTGAGCAGGAATCGACAAGAAGAGACGAAGAAACGACGGGGGAAGACTAGTTCAAGTAAGTTAAAAATAAACGTAAAATTCGTTTATCATGTCTATTTGTCTATGCTAATTGCACTCGCATCTCGATTCTATCTATATCTATCCCATTTCCGGTCTATCATGTTATAATCATCCAAGTACAAAGCCCACTGGGCAAACAAATCCGCGCTGCAGCTATCCCAAATCACAGATTGGTGATTCAAAAAAGCTACCGAGAGCTATCCTTCCCTAAAATCTCCTCAAGAGTCATCCAAGAAAAATAAAATCCAACAACACCGGTTGTTCCGTATCGATTCCAAGAGTGTCGTCTAACACTCAACCAAGGTGGATCCGCTGACACAAAGCTCAACATCGTTATCTGAACCATCGACTGTTCCGTGGCAATCCACAGTCAAGGGTGCCACACAATCAGCGCATGTGTTGGTAACATTGAACTCAACACCAACACAATCACCAGAAACCTCAAAAGAAAGAGCTTGGCCTGGGTTCTGACCAGTCAAAGTTCCGGTCGGCATATCTGATGGCAATTCGATGTTGCAAGAAAAGGCTTCTTGTTGGAGAAGAGTTACAAGGACATTTCCACACTCGAGTGAGATAGTAGCAGTGTCTCCAATGGCAGGCGACTGGACTGTGATTGGGTTGGCGAGAACCACGTCGTCACGGAAAGCCGTGAGCAAAAAGGTTGGCTCTTCACTTCTGCGTGCGACAAAGGGACTGAGAGCAGCGTTCAAGGTAGTGTTGGTCTTTGTGCCGTTGGTTGAAGGAGCTTCAGTGTCGACGGACTGAGTGGATTGAGTGGATGCTCCAACACCGAGTAAGGGAAGTGCAATTCCTGCGAGAGAGGCGGCCCCTTTGAGAATGCTTGAGAACTTGAACTTTGGATCTCTGGCATCGAGAGACTTGAGGTTGGCAGCACTGAGAGAGGTAATGTTGGGGTTCAGGAGAGTTGAGTTGGTAGTATTTGTTGGAACTTCGATATCGGCAGATTGAGTGGATTGAGTACCAACAAGGCTACCTACCAAAGGAAGAGCGATGCCGGCGAGAGAGGTAGCACCTTTGAGGAGACTTCCGAGCTTGAATTTAGGGTCCCTGGCATCAAGTGACTTGAGATTGACAGCACTGTGGGAAGTGATGTTTGGGCTCAGGAGAGTCGAGTTTGCTGCATTGCTTGGAACCTCGATATCCACCGATTGAGCAGATTGAGCAGATTGAGCAGAAGTTGCACCGACACCGAGGAGGGGAAGAGCGATCCCACCGAGAGGAGCAGCACCTTTGAGAATGCTTGAGAATTTGAATTTGGGATCTCTTGCAACAACTGAGTTCTCGGATTCCTGTTCTCTGGTTGTGATTGAAACAGGACTGGCTTGGGTGAGAGTTGTGAGGGCAAGGGCGAAAATTAGGGCGACGTTCTTGGAGTACATGATTGCGAGTGGGTCGAACAGTTGAAAAGTGATCGAGTCGAGTATGGGAAAATTTGACGAGAGAGTGTCGCAAATGGAAAGAGACGAGAATGGAAAGAAAGGAGAAAGGAGAAACAAAAAAGGAAGGAAGATCAAGATGATGGTGAAATAAAGAATAATAATTGAGATATTAGGGTCTTGCTATATACTTCTCTGTCAGTTACCCATTCTTTCAAGCGCGGGCCTAGGTATCAGGTTCAAACCCCAGCCATCAACACGTGGGGTAAAAAAAGTCTAGATTTAGTACCCCGGCCTTCTGGAACTTTCCCATTGACATGGGACGAATTTCCCCATTCTGCTGGTTCGAGAGGCGAAGCACTGGGTCTTCTGAGTATCAACTTTCGGGAGTTCCGAAAAATTTGAGCATTTGGAATAAACATAAGGTTTGGGCAAAACCCCCCTCGTCTCATGGGTCATCCCCGGAAATCATAGCTTAGCAGGTGTGGTAGGCGGGGTTGTACACAGCAATTCTTGCCGACTAGATAACCGAGGAAAAGCATGATGCGATGAAGTGAGAAAATGTGTGTGTTTGTCGTCCCATGTTGAGAGCTTGGTCTAAAGTTAGTGTTCAAGAAGTGGGGCTACGAGTGGGGAAAGGGGGGAAGTCAGTTTCAGCCTCACGAACTGAGGGTGAGCTAGGTTAAGCGAGTGTCTTTGGCAACGGGATCAACGGTTCCGACTCGCTTGCGCGATATCCATCGCTATAACCCTTAGTTACGAGTTGATATTGCTCCATCCAAGATGCAAGTTCAGAATAGCACTACCATTTTTGGAGACAACACCAAAGGACCCGAAAGTTGGTTTTGGTAGAGAAGAAATTGTACCAAAATATTTACCAGAAGTACACCAGCGATATAAGGAGAGAACATGGAAATTTGTTTACTAGACAACAAAGGGAGTGGAAAAAATTCAGAATTTTGCTTGGCGAAACTGTCCAATGATCTTCCTCCTCTTGAAGCAAAGCCGTAAAACTATAAGAGGGTTTTTTGAGATGCCACGTAATGACACTTCCCTTACTCTTCCAACTGGAAACTAGTTGATTTGAAGGCTTACTTGAAGCCTGTTGCCAATAAATATTTAGAGCATTTCAAAATATATACATTGAGGAAGTCGGCTACTGCCATTCCCCAGAGTCAAGCTTTGAATTGGGATTACCATCAGCAAACTTTATCCAAAATCCACCGGGTAGTCTGAGCATAATGAGGGGAACAAACCAAGTGTTTATCCCATAACCACGGGATTTCCAACAGTAGTATACTTGAACTCAAATATTAGGGTTCAAATTCATGCGATGAACTCCACCAACAAAAGATATTTGGTTTATTATAACTCAAGAGCTGGGGGTGTAGAAGCGAACTTCGGGCGCTCAAGAATCGAATGTATATAGTCTTCTCCCAATCGTTGAAGTGAGACTTGTTAGATAAAGTTCGTGTTACAAGAGGTTATCGCAATGAGACAAGTTATTCCAGCTATATTGGAACAATCTATGGCGGGAGGAAAGTATTCTGAGACAAATGTCCCGAGTTTCTTTAGCTACTGGTGTGATGATAAAGGTGAGAACTCATAAATAATTATTTATCTGCCCACAAAAAGCCATTTTATTTAAGTGATTATTCATGCCATACGTTGCTGAACTGATGCCATATGTATCTAATTCTTACTAATAAAACTGTGAGCAGCTGACTTGCTTTGATATTCCTCTCAGCTATACATATCTCTCCCTTCCGCTGTTCATTTTATTTTGATAGTAGAGTCAGCAGACTCACTGAGTATGAGGGGAGTGAATGTAGCTTCGGAAATTTCATTTCCTCCTCTGCTGCTCTGCGTAGTCATGCTGCTTGAATAGACAACTGTGAGGTGAATATTGAGCCAATGAATTGACCCAATCAAGAAGAGTCTGAGAAGCTTTGCATTCATAGCTAGAGTCTGTGAATAACCAAACTGAAGAACCCTTTGGCTCACAACACCTCAACATATATACGCTCTAATCCTCTCTCCACGTTTTCTAACACTCAAACCAAACTTGAAAAATCTACAACCCAAAAGAGCTAAGCTGACCAATAGTTCTAGCTCTACATGGCAAACTCCATCTTCATTTCGGAAACCCTATCATAGACCCACAATAGAAAAGGCAACCCAATAAATCACCAACCCCTCAAAACAATATAGAAAAGATGTTCTCACATCTCACCAACCTCATCATCTCCCTCCTCATCGCCCAACAAGTCTCAGCACTCAACGGCATGGAACACCCCCACTTCCTGCACGGAAAAGACAAAATCCCCCCAGCAAGCGGACTCTTCGTCAACTTCCTGATCCTGGTAGCATGCGTGCTCCTGGGTGTATTCATGATCTCGATAATCTTTGAGCTAGCGAAGAAATTTGCTGGGGAGGAACATGCTAGAGATGAAGAGATGTTGCTTCGTGATTTTGGAGGACAGGCGAAAAGAACCTTGAGAGATTGGAATGGATATCCGGGAAACAGGACTAGAGCGAGGAATGGATGGTAGATGCGTTGGGAAAAGTTATTTTGATTGATTTTCAACGATTAGGGGATGGAAGTTGCTCTTGTCTCCAACAATTATTGGATGCGAGGTCTCATGGTAGAAAGGTTTCTGCATCACCTGCTTTTTAGAATGCGGGTTAAACATAAAATGGAGAATATAAAGAAACTCCCAATCAAGAGTCAAGCGTGAACAACTGGTGACACGTGAAACTCTTATTATGACCAGAAAGCAGGAAGGTGGACAAAAGAAGGTAAGAGGTTGGGTTTAGCTTATTACTTCATACCCTTCGGACAATCGCTGTTGCCACCCGGAAGGGTTTGGGAGAATAAAGATACTTAGTCAATTCCAAAACCGCCTCGAATAATAATTATGGTTTTCCGAGACATTTTAGTACACTCCCGCGAACAGAGAGCAATGACCGAAGCCTTTACAAGAACAATGCACACAAGTGAGTCGTTGAGAGAAGCTGTGAATCATCATATCCCGCTTACCGAGTGGCATTCGAGATGATTTCAACACCCCGAGCACCAGCATATCGATGAATTTCCCATATATTTCTTACTCATAAATTCACAAAATCGAACTCCAAATATTCTCGTAAATCATTAAAACCGGAAATCGCGCTCCTGTGTTACTAACAAACCCGTTCGCCAAAACTGATACTCAAATCGTAAATCCTCTTCGTACAAAAAAAAAAGTTCTTGTAGGTCAAATGTACAACCCAAACATAGACCATAACAGGGACTTCATCTGCTGAACCAAATTTTGGGTCTTGGTCTGGTAGGTGACGGTGGCTGTCCTTTAGAGGCCTCCGCTGTAGCCGGTGCTTTGCTTTCATCGGGCGAATATGACTTTTTGCTAGGGATTTCTGAATTTGCAGGCAAAATGTTTTTACTGAATTGAAATTGTTTGATTGGGTTTGCTTCCAGTCCATCTTCACAATCCTTCTCTGAAAAGGACGTTCCCGGTGAGAGCAAGCCAATCTTCTTTGACGGTGATGAGCTTGCCGAGTTGTTCACAAAAGCAGCAGCATTGAAAAATTTAGCCTCTTCAAAGTCTTCCCCTTCTCCGGGATTCGAGAACGAAGTTGATGGCGTTAGCAATCCGCTCCTTCTCGGTGTTTTAGGACAGGTGCCTCGGCTGGCTTAATCAATTCTTCGGGCTCCTTCTGCAAAGGCTTTGGAGGAGTGAGAGGTGTCGTTTCCGCTGCTGACTTATCGTTACTCTCAGTCTGCTTTTGCAATTGCACGGAGTTGTCCTGGACCTCGAGCGTTTTCAAGATTGTAGCGGACGCCTCTCGGCTCATCACTCTTGATCTCGAAGTTGTGCACGATGCCGGTGCCTCTGGCCTCACAGGTACCAGGGAATTTCGTGCTTTGACTAGATACGCAACTTGATGTCTGCAATCATCGAGCGCAACGTGTTTTGTCCTTTCAAAAACTTGTTCTTTTGCGAACTCTCTTCCAGTCATAAGATTGCATTATCTTACAAATGTTCGAACACACATGTCGTTATGAAACTTCCAAGGTCTCTCCATATTACAAGACCTATAAATATTCCAGAATTTAGTATCACGACACAAAGAACATGGGAAAGTAATTCATCTGTAAGCACTTGATATCCAAATGTTATCAGCCACTGCCCCATTCCCCCATATCATAGGTTGAGAGTCATTGACTTTCCGCTCGAATCCCTCATCTTTCAGTCTATCTTTCGTCTTTTTACAGCATCTTCGGACAAAGTTTGAGAGTCGGAATAGCGCTTGTTCGAGTGAGACATTGGTCGACATGCTTCATTTAAGGGTTTCTGGTATAATGGCTTCAAGCCATTTGAGACCTTCGCTTGAGAGAAGTTTATGGCTGACCGAAGACTGGAAGTTGATAGAAGAATGAAAATGAGCTAGTTCCGCTCCAGTATCTATATTGAAGTGAACAGCCGCGATTTCAATTATGATGGGATTGGGAACAGTGGCATCGGTGCACTCGAGATCAAGCATGATATTTGTATGAAAGTCGCGCATGATGACTTGAAAATTGTCTGAAGCAAAAAGTTGATATATAATATTATGGAAACGATGAAAGACAGAAGAAGCAAACAGTGTAGAAAGCGCAATATCGTGAAAGCGAGAGGAAATAGTAGACTGGAAATAAGGGGGCTAGCAGTCTGGATTCCACGTGGCGTTGCGGTTACGGGGTGAATGCTAAAATACAATCAATAATGCTATTGTCACCCCTCCTTTTGTTCCTGGCTGTTCTCAGCCTTTCCTCTTTCGGAACGCGACCACTTGACGCGTTGGACTTCAAATAACTTGCGACAACGAATCTTAAACAACTCGTCGCAAACACATAGCAATATGGCGCCGTCAGAGACCACCATAGTCAAGGCTCTTAAAGATGGAGTTGCAGAACTCTATCGCAAAGACCCAGACGTGTTGACCGTCAAATATGTCCGCAACCATGTTGCTGGGGAACTCGGTATCGCCCCGAGCTTCTTTACGACTCCAGAATGGAAGATAAAGTCGAAGGAAATGATTGTTGATGCGGTGGTAAGTAATCACTTCCTAACCATGCGACTGTATTCTAATCAATCTATTGCTCGCAGGCACGGCTAAACGAAGCGGAGGACGAGGAAATAAAAGAACCTACACCAGAGAAGAAGAAACCTGCCCAGCCAAGAACGAAGCCAGCTGCTCCCGTGAAGAAGCGCGCACAAAAATCCACCGCGGCAGACAAATCGAGACCTTCCAAACGGCAGAAGAAGAAGAAGCAGAGTTCGTCTGATGACGAAGAGGAGCTCACCGAAAGCAGCATACTTAGTGATGTGTCCGACGAGGAGAGTTCAGAAGCCATTGACTCGGATGTCAGCGATGCACCCAAACCAAAGAAGGCTGCGCGCAAGTCCAAGGCACCTGTTAAGCGCCAAGTTAAGAAGAGAAAACAGGTTGATTCAGATGAGGAGGAGGAAGACGAGCTCAATGAGGATTCATTGGGAGATGATGAGAGCGATGCTACACCACCACCAAAAAAGAAGGCCACACCCAAGAAGCCCGAACCTAAAAAGTCTGCAAAGCCAGTTTCCAAACCTGCGAAAGCAACCAAGAAGTCAAAAGTCGAAGAGTCTGAGGATGAGTCTGAACTCAGCTCAGAAGAAACATCTCCTGAAGAATCCGACGCGCCACCACCAAAGAAGAAGATTACACCAAAGAAGGCAGTAAAGCCATCGCCCAAGTCCAAGAAATCAAAAGTCGTAGATTCTGATGGAGAATCTGAGGAGAGTGATGCTGCACCAACACCCAAAAAATCTACACCTAAGAAACCAACTCCCGCGCCCAAGAAGGCAACAAAACCAAAATTCTCCGACTCCGACGTCCTATCCGAAGTCGAGAGCTCCATCCTCCTCACAACCCCCGCCGACTCAGACGCTGACACAGCACCACCCAAAAAAGCAGTAGCATCAAAGTTAATAAAACACAAGCCCAGTATCGCCTCAGCCACTAAAGTCGCAGCATCAAAAGTCAAAGACGAATCAGAATCAGAAGAAGAGCTCACGCCCCCACCAATGGGCAGAGCGGACCAAGAAAAGAAAGATCTCGCCCTAAAATCCATCGAAAAAGCCGACGCCTCCGAATCCGAAATGTCAATCGTCCTCGACGAACCTCCCAAACGCAAACGCAAATCCAGCGGGAAAGAAGCCAAAGAACCCAAATCCAAAAAGGTAAAGCGAGAGACCAAGGTCAAACCTTCTAAAGCCGCGCTCTCTCCACAAGAAGAACAGATCAAAATCCTTCAATCTCAACTTTCCAAGTGTGGTATTCGGAAAATTTGGCAGTTCGAGTTGAAGCAGTATGAGGATGATTCCAAAGCAAAGATTAATCATTTATCCAAGATGTTGAAGGATGCTGGGATGGTGGGGAGATTTAGCGAGTCGAGAGCGAAAGAAATTAAGGAGATGAGGGAATTGCAGGCGGATTTAGAGGATGTGCAAAAAGGTGATCAGAGTTGGGGTTTGACTAGTGGGAGAAGATCAAGGGGTGCGGCTGTTAAGAAGAGCATGAAGCTTCCCTCTGACTCCGATGATGAGGACTCCGATGAAGATGACAAGGGGGGAGCGAAGAAGGTCACGAGAGGAACGAGTGGAGATGGATCTGAGAGTGAGGATCCGCAGGAAAAGATACGCAAAGCTCGTGCGAAGGCAGGAATAGTATTCGACGAATCCGAGTCGGATAGCGACTAGTGATTCTTACCACTTTTATATATGCTACTGTAATCATAACGAAGTTAATGGCACTTATTTTCATAGTCGTGAACATTTTGTTTGTTGGCCAAAATACAGCCCTCGTCCTAAAGACTTGATGCCATCCATCCATCCATTTCCTTCAATAAGCTCCAACCCCTCGCTTTTTGAAAACATCGTCTAAAACATTCCCAACAAATCTTCATTCGTCTTTTTGCCCTGATCACCACCAAGTTGTTGCTGCGCTGGAGGTGGCTGTGATGCACCACTGAGATCTAACGCTCCGAATCCACCCATCAAGTCGTTCTGTGAAGGTTGTGCTGCACTAGAGCTTCCTCCGTTCACATCGAACAATCCCATCATATCATCCATACTGCTAACTGGAGCCTGACCAGCTTGAGGACTAGCAACTCTCTGTGGTGTACCGGCCAAACCTTCCAAGCCAGAGGAACCGGAAGTTGGAGGTGCATCAGCTGATGCTGGGGCAGCACCGTCAAAGTCGATATCGAGAAGGTTCTCGGCGTTGTTTTGGCCATTTTGGGCTGTAACAGCGGCTGCGATGGGGTTCTCCACCGCATTCTGCCTTTGTTCTTGGATGGCGGCATGTTGGATAGAGTCTGCTCCATATCGGCCATGGCCAACAAAAGTCTCCGGTGGTTTGTGATACACAGAGGCAAGAGTTGAGAGCTCATTCAAAAGTTGCTCAAGTAGTGCTGGTGGAAGAGATGACATGGTTGACTTAATCGGCGGTTTGTCTGAAAGAATGATATTCTAGAAATGTTAGTTGCGGTTACTCAAGTGGGATAATTTCCAACGTACCTTGGCTACCTGTAAATCGCCAGACAGTAATCGCCAATAAACATATGCCCTATCTCTGATATCTGGGTTATCATTATCGGCGGTTGCTGCTTGGAGAACTGTCTGAACCAAGCCTTGATTGTTGTCCGGCTTTTTTAAGAACAGCTTGACAACAGCTGTCAAGATTTGCAACTGAACTTGAGTGAACTCTTCCATAAATCCCTCGACGAATCCCGCCAAAATGTCATCAGCATTGCTGATCTTTTCCGCGTATTCTCCAACGATCCAGATAAGAGCACCTCTAGCTTCTGGCTCGTCCAACTCATCAATGTGCTTGCAAAGTGTGGGAATGATTCCTTCATATCCGGGATATTTCCGGAAAATATCTTTGATGACCACAATGGCCTCTTGGACAACATAGTTGACTTTCGTCGCAATAAGATCAAGAAGGGTGTTGACACATTTCTCACTGGCACTCTCAATTTTGATTGCTACCTGTCCAATGGCCTTGACAGCTCTTCGAACAAAGTCCATGTCAACTTCGAGGGCGTATTCTTTTAATTCGGCTAGCAGTTGGTCGACGTTCTTGTCGTTTGCTATTCTCACCATGATTTCAAGTTTTTGAAGCTTGACGTATGGGGGATCGTTGTACTTGCAGAAAAATACTCGAAGTTCCTTGCTCAAGATATCTGGTTTGGACTGAAGTAATAAATCAATGTTTCGTAATGCAACATACTGGACTTCAGGGGCCGAAGCAACAAGAGTTACTGCTCAAATTAGCATTCACATCGCATATTGACTGCTAGTAGGAAATCACTTACCTAAAGGAGGAGCCATTTTCTTCAAATATTGTTTTGTGAGATCCTCATTGACATATCTCATGTGTAAAAACACCACCTTGACTGCGGCCAAAACCACACTTGGGTTAACGTGCTGGAACTGAGGAGACACTCTTTCACAAATGTGTTCCGACTCCTTCATGTCTTGCGCCTTGTATTCTGCCAGAGTGGATAAAATAGTGACTCGACCCCATTCCGTACACTCATTCAGGGCCATCAGCATCTTCTTCAATGTTGCTGGTGTTACCCGTAAAGCCTTGGTTTCTGGGGCGGCTTCGTTTATCTCGGCCAGCGCAGTAACAGAGTTGGCGACTACCATTGGGTTGGGATCCCCGATCAACTCTTGTAACGTCTCTAGGAAACCATTTTCTAAGCACATCGTTGGGTTCAAGTCGAACAGTTTCGCAACGCAAATGGCAGCCGTTTTCCGAACATAAGGAGATTCGTCCCGCAGCGTTTTCCGTAAAGGTTCCTCCATATAATCCACCATCTTGTCCACCCTAATACAACCCATCGTTCGAATCGCAAGCGCTCGCACAAGTGGATTTGGATCCTCGGAGTCCTGCACAAAGGTGTTGACCGCAAGAATACACAGATCTGGATGTGATTTGGCATAATTCCTAGCAAAGTAACATCAGCATCTCCTCTGCCCGATAAAGCCTCGCCGCAGCATACATTAGATACAAATACACAAGCTTCTTCTGGTCGAGGTCCGATGTAGCAATATTCTTGAGTACGTCCGGAAATAATGCAGACACGTCTTTGCCCAAGGTCATGGACATAATAGTCTTCTGAATCGCCTCCTTGCGCTCGTATGCATATTGTGAGACCAGTCCATTTCTTAATTCGAAAGTTTCACCTTTTCTGGGTACCTGGAAGGCCCCTTTGATCCTGTTGACCGCCATCACTTATAGATGGCGATTTGAGGTCCTGCCCCTCATACACTGGGTCCTTTCTCTGGAGGCTGTTCGTGGGCCGGCAGCTTTGTGCGAAGCGGGAAATCGAGTTCGACAAATCTAGGGGTAGAAAGGGTTCGATTGCTGGTAGGTTTTTGAGGTCTCGGAATGTTTTGGTGGGGGTGATGGTGGAGTGTAGTGTCGTAGATGGAAGGTGTTCAATGTCGGCTTCTCTCAGCCTTCTGGGTGTGCTTGCAGGGGGTTACAAGTTCAAAGCTTCGCCTGGACCTGGAGGGAGCTCCTTGTTTACCAGGTCCATTGACATGAAACAACCCACGGTTTTTGAGATTATCTGAATGCGCAGTATTTGAGGATGGTAACAACATTTCTCCCCCTTTCGACATCTCAAAATCATGAGTCTAATAAATTTCTCAAAGGCGAATCTCCCAAATCTCCGGCGCCTGTTTGTCGAGGCCCGAACAGATGTCGAAGAAAGCGCATACTCAAGGAAGGCTGTAAGTAGCCAACCCCCTTCTCTTGTTCACTTGCCATACTAACAATAAAGTAGTTCTATAATATCGTCACGTTCATGTCCTCAGTGGCTGTGTTTAGTCTCATCGCTCAGAGAATGAACAAGGTCGTCAAATGATGATCAATCGCAATGCGAATACTCCCCTCCAAAATACCAATACACCACTCAAGCCAAGTAACGAGGCATCAGTCCATCGAGGCCCAAAGCACGAGGTCCTAGGCGATACCTTTCGGACCACGGCAGAACTCCCAGAATGGCTAGGAAACCATGTCACAAGGCAGAGATTCAACATTGGAGCGGATTGGTGCTGAATTGAAAGAACTTTTTTGACTACACCGCCAGAAGGTTATTCTTCCTTCGGCGGAATATGGTGTAGAATCTAGTCTTACACGATCATCCATCCATTGCTACAGTTACCCATAGAAGGCACAGCCTTGTCAAGGACTGGGCTGGGCATATATCGATCATAAGTCCTCCTCGAGGCCCATAGAAGACATCACTCCTCATCACATACCGTTCCATCCCAGTGACTCCTTAGTCAAGTTATCGTGCCCGTTCCCAACCCATTCATTTTGTCGACTGGAAGTAAAGCCCAATCTTCGCCCATCTTGTATTCATACAACCCATTTCATATCCTCAACTCAAGCCGTAGTCCCCTCCACAACCTCCCCCGTAGTATCTTTCCCAGGCGCCTTTGCAGCCCCTCCCTCTGCCTTCAACTTCTCCCACTGCTCCGGCGCATAACACTTCGGCGTCCAAGCATGTATAGCAGCAACCTCCGTCTTCAAAGCCTTGTTCACCAATCGATGTCGTGCAAGCGAAGTCTTCTTTTCAAATTGGGGGGAAACGATTATGGCAGAAAAGGCCTGTCCGCATCCACCTAATTAAAAGTTAGTGAAAAATTGGTATCTATATGTCTTGAATTTGCTGGGGTGGGGGGAATTTGAAATCATAGATGGATGGCGGGGTAAATATTTACATACCGGACATGTCTTCGATTTCTACATGGGTGGCTTGGAGTTCTGAGATGAGTTTCGATTTCAAGATTGCTTCTGTGACCGGTGATTCTTCCGCCATTTTTGCTGTGAAGGCGTGGTGTCTGAGTAGGAGGAATATCTCTTGAAGGGAGATCTTATCTGATGTGGTGATGGAGAAAATCGATGCGTCCGATATAGGCGAGGTTTAGCCGCTATGGAGTTTTCTGAAATGTTTCGTAACTTTGTTTATTTATAGCTATTACTCTAAATTAATCAAATTGTCCTAAATTTCTAGAGGACTATTTACTGGCGCTGTTATTGTCTGTCACACTCGACTTTCTTCTTATGAATCAATCGTATTGTTATTACAATTCTACTTCTACTTATACAGGTAGGTGTATACTACTGTTCTTAAAATTTCAATTCTATCAAGCAGGTGGCTTCCGCCGTCTCACACTCTCGATTTCTGCACCATCCTTGCTGACCAGAGGGAGAGACGAATCGCCTTCATCTTCCTCCCCACCAACCACCCAAGTTTGTATAACCTCCTTGACCTCTTTGAGATTTTTCGCTTTTCCTTTTGCCTCTCCAACTCTTCTAATATAGCCCGAGTAAACAACAACCTCTGCAATACCAACCAACATACTACCACCCATACTCAGTGCTAATCTTGCTGGTGTACTCCACCAACGAGCCACAACCCATATAGCACCAGCGCAAGCAACAATACTTATCAAGACATTGAATATCAAAGCCATCTGACGATCAACATCTGCATATGTAACACCATCATCCTCATTATCCGCTGTATTGAAATTCGAGGAAAAGGCATGCGCTGCGGAGGAGGAAGGGAACTTCTGGGCAAAGGTTTCCATTGGCGGAGGGGGGTTGATCATTCGTTCGTAGGCTCGGAGCTCTTCTTCGCGACGGAGGCGTGCCATGAGAGCTTTGTATTCCGATGTCTGGAAGATGGAAGTTAGCTGGTTGAACAAAGAAGTATTCTACTTCAATGGTTGGAGTTATGTGCTATACTTACTGGTTCGGGCTTTGGAGGAGGGGGAGGTACGTAGACTCTCGCCCCTCGCAGCAGAAGATCCAAGCTGCATGGTGAAAGTTTCGACGCCTTCAATTGCTTCCATAGATCTATGACTTGGCTATGCGATACTGGGTTGCCTACTTTGGGGTTTTCCAGGCTGGGTTCCGTCGAGCTGTGATTGCTGGGTACTTCTGCTGGACCTGCTGACGGCTTCCGCGCGTTGTCAGAGCTTATTTCTGCCCTGCTGGTTGCATATGAGCTATCGTTTCCATCTGTGTTTTCCTCCTTCTTGGGTAGATTTTGGTTGACGATTTGGTCAATTTCGCCGGACTTCTCTCCGCGGTCGTGATTCTTCTTTGCATTGTCAAGGCTCTGGACTTTTTCGAAAGCCTCAACCATCGACTCGGTCATAGTAAGAAGAACCATTTTGACCAGATCTAGTTCATATTGTGGAATGCCGTTTCGAGAGATTGATTTCTGAATTAGGTAGCAACAAACTTTGGAAGCTGTCAGGAACATGTCTCGGTACAACATTCTTCCGTCTACGGTAAGAACAGGGATGCTACCGGGTAGGTACCTATGCACCAGGTCATGATCGAAAAGTCTGGTCGGGATTCTACGGCTTCAACATTTCTGTGTTTTCTTGTGTACACTAATCTATCCCTTTCCTTTCCTCTTACAATCCTCAATTCTCACCCGACGACGTTCTTTAGAGACTCGAAGATTATACGAAACTACGAATCAACAAAATCTGCCAGCATTAGGTGTGGGATATGAGAATCCATTCGAGCAGAGCTTCGGTGCTCTTGTATAAATCTACGAAATCGACAACCCAACTATATTCCACATGTGCCAGGTGCCAATTGACCGCACAACGCCCCTCATGGTCCCTACCAACCTCATCATATTCTCGACCAACTCGAAGGAGGCAATCGTCATGGGCGCAAGCCGTGTCAGTGGCATCGAATGTTTTTTCCAACGCAGCAGCGCGATCAGCTAGCGAGGGCGGCATCACAGTAGATCCTCTGCGGATGGTAGCAAAAGAGATGAAGTTTCTCACGGGCAATATAAGACAGCTTCTAGGATCTGGACACCCGTCCCTGGATACTGTGGCGAAATATTATACACAAGGAGAAGGAAAACATGTTCGACCAATGATTGTGCTGTTAATGTCTCGAGCTACTGCCTTAACGCCAAAATCTCCCAGATATAGTGGCCAGCAAGCTCCAATAGATATTAACCATTCAATTTCACCAATAGCTATTCTTTCCGATGTCAATCCCTCTTCGCCTTCAAACAATCCAATAACACATACCGAAACCTCATACCCAGACAGCGACATTCTTCCTTCCCAGAGACGACTAGCCGAAATAACAGAACTGATCCATACCGCTTCCCTTCTTCACGACGATGTGATTGATCACTCCGTGTCACGGCGTGGACATCCTTCAGCAAATCTCGAATTTGGAAACAAAATGGCAGTTTTGGCAGGAGATTTCCTTCTCGGACGTGCCTCCGTAGCTCTTGCTCGACTTCGTGACGCGGAAGTGACAGAGCTTCTTGCAACGGTTATCGCAAATTTAGTTGAAGGAGAATTTATGCAACTGAAGAACACCGCAAGGGACGAGAAGAAACCAGTTTGGACCGAAGACACCGTCACATATTACCTACAAAAGACATACCTCAAATCAGCAAGTTTGATTTCCAAGTCATGTCGTGCTACTGCACTTCTCGGAGGGTCGGATTCGAAAACAGTCGAGGCTGCGTACTTGTATGGAAAGAATTTGGGATTGGCATTCCAATTGGTGGACGACATGCTGGACTTTACCGTATCTGAAAAGGAATTGGGGAAACCAGCGGGTGCTGATTTGGAGCTGGGGCTTGCTACTGCCCCATTGTTATTTGCGTGGAAAGACAACAAGGAATTGGGAGCTTTGGTTGGAAGGAAATTCGGGAACGAGGGTGATGTTGCAAGGGTAATTAAGTTCCAAAACTTCAGAGTAAACAAAGCTAATTTTCACCAGGCCCGAGAACTAGTACTCCAAAGTAATGGCATCGAACAAACCCGAGCACTTGCAGAGGAATATGCAAATCGTGCAATTGCATCCATAGAGGCATTTCCAGAAAGCGAAGCGAAAGATGGTTTGATTGAAATGGCAATCAAGACCTTGAAGCGAAGGAGTTAATGTTCGTCAGCTATGTTTTTCATCTGAAAATGGCTTGTAAAACTCCTCTTACATCGGCACTGACATGGCCACACCTGTATAACGGCATTCTTGGCGAGGAAGAATTTTATAGATAAAGTGTACAATATTTGACGAAGCGATGGTTGTATGGATCATCTTAGAGACGCAATCCAAAATAGACATTGAAAGCTTAGTCATGAGGATGGTATACTGTGGAAAATGGTTTTAGTGAGTTCTGTTCAAGCTGACGGATTAAAAACTCTTCCAGGTCTGGATTCATACCAACCGAGAGCCCTCTCCAAAAGGGACCCCTGTCCACGCTACTCCCCGCATTGCCTCACATTTAGCTCCGCATCGCGTCTCCCAAGCTGACCTTCCAATCAACTTCACATTTGGTTCTAACTTCTCACGAAACTCGGTCAATCAAAAGATCCAAAATACAGTGATATCAAGTCAGTCCGTCTCTCGTGTGGATTTCGAACTTTCGTCATCTACATACATTCCAATGTCGACATTCTATATCTACCATATATATGCACAACCTCACCGTTCCCCGCTTGATATCAGAAACTTTACAACAAACGCGCTATCACAGCAAATGCCATCAATCCCCTGTACATCACAGGAATGACTCGAAATAGTTCCATGTATCACATGGCTATGTTACCAAATCTCAAAACAGTATATGTTGTTGAAGGCCGGGAAGTGGCATATGAATGGTTGGCTGTTGACCGCTCATTTGTCCCTCGTGCCCCATACAATAAGGGATACGCTGCTGTTGTAAGGGGAAAATGGAATCAAATGATGGCGCCTGAGATATCTGCTGGGAAGGCTCCAGAGCTGATTTTCAAAATCGTTGAAAGAGAGAATCTTGATGAGCGGTCGGTGGAGAGGGTGGAATCATCAGGTATCAAGATTCTTGATGATAATCCAGCGCCCGAGAGAGTGGTGATGATGGGCGGGTGGCTATTAGACATGAGATTACTTTGGAGTATTGATGCGTCACCTATTGGTTTCGAAAATGCATATCTATGGCTCTGTATATATAGAAGCCTCGCGGCTACAAATAGGATTCAGGAAAGGGTCAATTTTAATTTTATGTATGATCGATTTTGGTCTTTGAGTCTTTCTTTCTTGTCAATTTCTCGAACAATTTCCTCTTCAAATCTCTATATTACTTTCTGTTTTCTGGTTGTCCTACTTGAGAATTCCTAAAATTGGCGCCGTCACGTGGAAATCGCATGTACACAAAAAGCCAAGCTTTAAGCGACGAAGTATGAAAACTCCCTTCAGCTCCTTCATAAATGAGTCTAGACCAGGCAAATTCTTTTCCAATTAAATTTCATGAAGATCTCCATTTCCTTTCCCCGGAGCTCCCTCTCCGCGCGGCAGTCAATTCAATCGGCAGTGAAAGTGAATCGTCGATTGCAGGCTCATGCAACGCAAGGAGCCGCATATCCCTGTTTTGGTTGTGCCTCCCTTCACACTGACGTAATGCTACAACAAACACGCCCCCAAAGCAGGAACTAGGTAGTGTCCAATGCGTTCATACTTTCCCATCTTCTCCTCCCATGCTATTTTAAAGAGGCCAAGAACGCCATTCAATGTTCAAGCTTTCTCCAAGCTTTCCTTCCACAACTCTTTCTAGTACTTGTACTGGAAGTATCACACCACCAACTTCCTCTTGTCAACTTCAATACTTTGACAATACACGATCAAGATGGGTATCTTTTCCCGTCAACCCAAGGAGGGCCATGTTGCTCCTACAGATAGGACGACAACCACAACCAATGCAACTCATCATCGCGAGAGAAGAACCCCTGCAGTCATGAATATGTCTTCTCGGCCTTCTTTTGGCCAATGGTTGAAAGTAACCTGGCTCGATATCGCAACTATGGCAGCAATGGGAATGATTGGTTTAGGAGTAAGTTCTCCCCTTCCATCCACAATCCCAAGGTTGAAAACGAAAAACTAACAACTCCTCCCAGGTATACACCGCACACCCCGCCCCCTCTCGCTCCTTCCCAGTCTACTTCCAAGACGGCGAAATAGTCTACCCCCAATTTGCCTACCCAATGCGCAAAGAAATCGTACCAATCTGGGCAGCAGCTCTCCTCGGTTCCCTCGTTCCCATCGCCGTCTTCCTCATCTGTCAAATCCGCATCCGTTCATTCTGGGATGTAAACAACGCCACAATCGGACTCCTCTACTCCCTCATCACCGCAGCTGTCTTCCAGGTCTTCCTCAAATGGCTCATCGGTGGTCTCCGTCCTCATTTCCTCACCGTTTGTAAACCAAATATTCCTGCTATTACAGCGCAGGAGACTGGAAATGGGTTGAGACAGATCATGTATGATCGCAAGATTTGTACGGGTGATGAGAGTGAGATTGATGATTCTCTTGAGTCGTTTCCTAGTGGTCATTCTACGGCTGCGTTTGCGGGTTTTGTGTTCTTGAGTTTGTATCTCAATGCCAAACTCAAGGTTTTCTCAAACTACCATCCGGCAATGTGGAAATTGATTGTCGTCTACGCACCAATCCTTGGAGCTACACTTATCGCCGGAGCCTTGACTATCGATGAATATCACAACTGGTATGATTGTTTGGCCGGTGCTATCATCGGAACCTTCATGGCGTTCTCTGCTTATCGAATGGTATACGCCTCCATCTGGGATTGGAGAACCAACCACATCCCTTTGAACCGTGGAATTCCATTCGAGGGAAGAGGATATGAGTTGGAGAATGCTACTTTCACACGCAAGGTCGGATGGGGAGTTGGAGGTGGTCATTTCGGTGCTACGGGTCATCACAATGGAGGTGGTATCGTCGGAAACGGTCAACATGGTACTGAGATACATGATGGGAGTGCTTTTGGTCACCAGGCTGGGAACAGCCCCTTGAGAAAACCAGTTGGTGGGCATACGCATCATTCAAGAAATGGGTCGGATACTATTGTCTAAAGGACGAACAACTCAAACAGATCAGGTGTTGAAGCGTGGTACCAAAGGAGAACAAGGAATCACAGCATCGCATACATCAGTCATTCATTACACGAAAGGGCAGGAGAACAGGACGGACTTCCTCATAATGAATTTTTAATGTGGGTATGTACCACGGATAGGACAGGACACGAATTTGCACATCATCAGGCGTTGAAATTTATACCCTCAGCATGGAGTTTTTTCTTCTTCAACAAAGCAAAATTGCAAAGTACTTTATTTCTCTAGCCTAGCATAGCAATCATATTTGAACACGCTTTTTTGGAAACACTTCTTTTGATTCTGCACTCCAATCATCTCTCACTGTCAGGAATTTGCGATGATGTATTTGTAACTCGTAACCCAAAAACAAGTGGATTGCTACGTCGAACATTGGCACTGTGTAACTTGGACTGAACATCAACTTAACTCGCGAATTTTTGAGAGATCTACGCAAAGCAATTCAATAAACAGACTGACTGCAACAATTATGATTTAAGTAAGTACCTTGGGGCTACAGTCACAATTCTTGGCCCCCCAAACTTTTGACAACTTGCTGGTCATTTAACAGCTTACCCACAACTGCTTTTGGCCCCCAACTATTTGTATAGCTTACTAGGCAATTGATAGCTTACGCACAACCCTCGTTTTCAGCCCCAAAACATGATGGACGGCTTACTCGACAATTCACAGCTTACTGGTTGAAAAGTAAGCCATTAGTCAACAAGTAAGCCATTAATGACCAAGTAAGCCATCAATTACCAGGTAAGCCATCCACTACCAAGTAAACCGTCAACAACCGAGTAAGCCATCAACTACCGAGTAAGCTAACACTCATTGTTTGGGGCCAAAAAGATGAAGAATTGGGAATAAGTTACCGCCATACCAAATGTCAAATTCAACTCTGAATAAAACTACCACAACATTGTAAATTTACAACAATAACCAAATCCCTTGAAATCCCCATTCAGTGGTCAGGATTCAGGAAAACCCCCCTTCTAAATCATGATTTCTATACAAAAGAAATATGAAACTTCCAGACCTCTTAATGACAAAATGGAGCAGTGTAGCCACTAGTTTATAGAAAAACACTGGTTGCCAGAAGTCTATAAAGGAAAACGTTTCAACTTAAAAAGCTTATCCAGCAACCCCTGGCGCTGTGATGAAAACCTCATCAAAAATGCCATCCCAGAGCTCAATTTCAGAACCCTACAGAGATACAGTGAAGAAAAGAACCAAAAGGATACATCACTTTCCAATTTCCTAGAGAGCTACTCAAACTTTCATTAACTAATTCATTTTTCTAATGAAAAGGGGAAGAATGCGAAATGTCCCATGTATTAAAAACGTCTTTGCTTTCCACGATCTCCCAGTCGAAATCTCAGATCACTCAATCCCATCAAGTCATCTCATCTCAATATCATAACGCTTCATCAACCCTCGAGCCCGAGCCCGATCCTTATCATCATCACGATCACCATTCAACCCATCAAGCTCTCGATCATTCCAAGTCCATTTTTCACTCATTCCTTCCCCGACTTCCCACCTCCCACAACCAACCCCGTAACCCCATCAATCAACTCCGTCACCTTCCCCGCCACCGCCCCACCAACCCTCTTCTGCTTCTTCTCAGCGTGCTCACTGATCCTCACAAGCTCACTAACAAAACTCTCCCCCCACCACGCACTCGTATACTTGAAAACATATTTCTCCAACTTCTTGAAGTTGATTTCTCTCTGCTCCGGACTCATAGTAACAGCATCATGAATCGCACCAGCCAACTCCTCCGTGTTCCATGGATTAACAATCAAAGCTCCGTTGAGAGATTGAGCCGCGCCTGTGAACTCGGAAAGGATCATGACGCCGTGACGGGCGCGTTGGGTGGCTATGTATTCGTATGAGACGAGATTCATTCCGTCGCGGGTGGAGGAGACGAGGCATGCGTCTGAGACGGCGTATAGGGCGGTGAGTTCTTCGAAGTCGACGGATTGATGCAAAAAGTGGATGGGCATGAATTCAATGGTACCAAATTTACCATTGATTCGACCAACCAATTCATTAACCACCGCGCGAAGGTTTTGATATTCTTCAACATCTTGTCGAGAGGGGACTGCGACTTGCACCAAAACCACTTTACCAACCCATTTAGGGTTCTCGGTGAGGAAAACTTCGAGAGCGTGTAGTTTTTGAGGGACTCCTTTGATGTAATCTAGACGATCGACTCCGACGATTAGTTTTACGCCTTGGAATTTTCGCTCTAGGACTGCGATTCGGTCTTGGACGGATTTCTTTTCTAGGCCCTCGATGAATTTTTCGGGGTCGATGCCGATTGGGAAGGCGGCGACTGTGACGAATTTACCAGCAAATTCAACACCATTAGGGGTTGTCGAGTTTCCCCTATATCAAGATTAGTCCTGAAATCCCATGTACTCTTTGCAGAAAACTCACAATATCCTCGAACAACTACTCAAGAAATGCCTCGCATAATCATAAGTATGGAACCCAATCAAATCACAATGCAAAACCCCCAACAACAAACTCTCTCTGACCGGTAAGATCCTGTAAATCTCACTACTGGGAAAGGGTGTATGTAAGAAGAATCCAATCTTGACATTCTTCTTACTATCACCGATTTCCTCTCGTAGCATTTGTGGGAGGAGCATCAAGTGGTAATCGTGGACCCAGATGAGATCTCCATCTTGTACATCCTTTGCCATTGTTCGTGCGAAGAGACGGTTAACTTCCTTGTATGCTTCCCATGCCGATTCGTCGAATGTGATTTCTCCGGGGTGGTAGTGGAAGAGGGGCCAAAGGATAGAGTCTGTGATAGCAAGTCTAGTCAGTATTTGCGACTTTGGTTGGAGTAGAATAGGAAAGAGACGAACTTGAGAATCCATTATAATGTCTATCCGCCAAATCATCCTCAATAAACACCGGCACAGAACCATATTCATCCTTCAACCTCTTAACCATAGGACCGGCCTCTGCCTCCGGGACCTCCAAACCAGGCCATCCATACCATTGAAAAGTCGTCGTCTTGGACAATCCACTCAGACCAGTGACTAGACCACCAGAGGACATGGAGAAGGCATATGTGCCATCTTCCGAGCGTTTGATTGTGATTGGCAGACGGTTGGATACTAGGAGCAACCGACCTGGCTTGCTATTTTCTAATACTGCTGGCATCGTGAATTTGTGTTGTTGAGTTTTGTTTTTCGGGAGAAGGGAGAATCTGCGAGAAGCTTGGATTGAGCTTGGATAGGGTGTTGAGGGAGTGTTGCGTTGTAGTGGGGTGTCGAGCTCTACGTGCAGCAATGACGGAGCTGCTGGTTTGGAAGGAGGGGTCGATCGCAGAAAAGTCGGGGAGAGTAAAAAGGTGAAGGTAAAGCTCTTTGCTAGCAATTACATCGACCTTGGGACGAGGCAAGATGCAGCGACAAAAATGTTAGAGTCGTGAGTTTGCGAAAAAATGGTTCTGGTGTCGCAAACCAAGTTCCTTGTTGACGTGTTAGCAAATGGATTGATTGTCTTTCTTTCCACCACCACCCAGGCGTATTACCCTATTGGTTCGGGGCAGAAACTCCTTTTATCCAGGGTCCAGAGAACAGAACAATGAGAGGCAGTGTAGTGGTACAGTGCAGCTGTAGACGCAGCAAGTATTTCAGGTTGTGTTCATAGTAAAAGGAACTTTGGCCAACGACGTAATCGAAATTCCATCAGATTTGCCATGCGCCTGGACTCCGCAAAAACAGGGATTATTTTCGAGAGTTGGGGGCCGTGTTTCAAAGCCAACTTCTGCGCTCTTCACTCAATTCAACTCTCTGAACTAAAACTCCAACAAAACATTTCTGAATTTCAAAGAATAGCAACCGATTAAATCTTTCGAGGTTTGTTTATATAAGAAAACCTCGAGGTTCCCAATGGAAAGATGGCTCGGGTGTACGGATCGATTTTCTAGAAGAGTCTCACAGCCAAACAATTCATCACCTGTTCCAAGGTACCTCAGTCGTGTAACTCAGACAATGAAACAACATCCACATGACAATCTCCTGACTATGATCTGATATTCAACGCTCAAGTACATTTTCAGAACTTCCATCTCCCATTCATATAATGATACAATAAAACACACACCACCACAGAAGGCTAAAAACACACATGATCCATTCCATAGATCAACCTCTATATCATCAGGTAAAGCTAAAAGCAAAAATGAAAGTCCCTCCAGTGAACCCATACACCAATCCAATGATGATAACCAACAAATTTTTACAAGACAATAAGCTTCCCCTCCCAATGCGCCTTTTTTAAAAAATCCCAACATAAATCCGCCTTTGACCGTTATACAATCCCATCTCATCTCAAAATGCCTCCCTCCCCGTTTCCATTCCATTCGCCTCGAGTGAATTAACTCCATCCCCCCTTTTCATGCCCCTTTTCCAAACCCTCCTAGACAGCTAAATACTTAGCCATCAACTTCTCAACCTCCGGTTGATTATCTCCAGCCTTGCTCAGCAAACTTGATCTTTCCCTCTCGAAATTCTCCTTCTGCATCAATTCCCTCTGCTGCAAAGGACTCATCGTATAACCTCCATTGACCCCACCCGTGGCCATTCCACCACCCGAGTTTTGCCCGGACTTTGGTGCGTTAGGCGAAGGGGGTGTGTATATATGAGCAGCTATTATTTGAGACTGTGGTGTACGTCCGATGTTATCTCTTCGGATGAGCATGGAGGGGACGCGGACTTGAAACTATTTGTTATGTCAGTATTTTGCTTGATTATAAGGAAGGGGGGAGAGAGAAAACTTACACCAGCCAAAACCTTAGCATGATTCAACCCCATAGTCTCACTAATATGCATCATCCTCCCCTTAACCCAAGCCCTCTGACTATCCGTAATATAATCCGCCGTCGAACACACAAAAAGCGGCCACAGAACAAAAAAACCCCCATACCCCTTAGGATTACTAAAAGCCTCCAGCCCAGCCTCAAACCCAAGGGGATCCGCACTTGATAAACTCCCTCCCTTCCCAATATCCCATCCCAGATGATAAGGAACACTAGAAATAATATCCGTGACAAGATCCACAC
The DNA here is from genome assembly GCA_001414485.1 of Calycina herbarum. NCBI lineage: Eukaryota > Fungi > Ascomycota > Leotiomycetes > Helotiales > Pezizellaceae > Calycina > Calycina herbarum. The sequence continues at coordinate 63,073 of LLEY01000210.1, read as the reverse complement.
ACAACCTCGTAGCATGCGCGTACTCGGGCGTAGTCCTATAATCAACCGGCGAACATATCCAAGCCGCACACCTCACAATAATCCCACTCGCCCCAATCCTCGCAACCCGCGCATGATTCCATATCGTGCCCACCCAAATATTATGATAAGTCTCCACCTTGCCCGGACAAACCTCTGATTTACTGAAATCCGTCGCGGCATGGTTGTCCACCCACGCGACGGTTTTCGGCCGCCACCATTCGGGGAGACTGGTTTCCCAGGCGTGGTATTCCTGCTCCATGGCATGGGCGCGACGCATGATGTCAAGGACCATTTGGAAGTATTCGGGGGTTCGGGGACAGGTGCTGAGGGTGTCGTTCATTTCTGCGCGGAGTTCGGCGATGTGGATTTTCATTCTGGTGATTGCTACTCCGTAGTCTTCGCCTATGTCTGGGGTCCACCAGTCTGCTCCCATGGAGGGGACTTTGGAGGAAGTCATGCAGTTGATTACCTGGTTAGAGTTAGTAGAACACACTTTATGTTGTGAGTTGTGGAGAATCTTGTTACCATTTGCGTCCGGACTACTTGAAAGAGGGATTGTCCAACTTTCGTTCGTAGCTGCTTCTTGCCTCTCATCCTGACAATTTGTATTGCTCCGTTTACATGTGAGTACCATGCAGCAGGATTAGTGTTGTTGGTAGAAATAGTCTAGAAAGGTCAGTCAAAGCCAGGCTAAGATACTTGAATTTACAAACCTCATAAAATCCAAGCATGAGAATAGCAGCTAAAGTCTGATCCGTTTTCTGTAATGTTGGACTTTGCAAAGCCAAATTCGTTGCTTTCAACGCTTTTGCATAAGATGCCACCGCCATTTGTTTCATATCGGTCCTCGCCCTGGTGTTTGGTCTATTCGCTAATGATGCCAGTGATGTGGCTGTGAAAGCCATTGTCAAGTGGTCTTCAGGTCCTTCGTTCTTCATCAACGGCCCGAGGAAATCAAAATATCCTCTTGGTGTGTCCGTCGCATTCGTCGATGCCAGTACAAAATTCTGAAGAAAGTAACATGGCGCTTGTTGTTCTATAGGCACTGAAAGTGCCATGGGCGCTAACCTCAACATACCCGTCTCCTTGTCGGAATCTGGTGAGATTAAACTAGAACTTCCATCTCCGGAACTGAAAACCGTTTGTTGATTCGTAATGGTGATTTGGTTATTCCCCTTCTTCCCATTGACAGCTTTCCTTGCCCTTCTCTCTGTCGCTTGAGTCTCGTTTCGGAACACCAGGTCGAAATCGTCCTTGTACCCAGGACATTGGCGTCTTGATTTGGCGCATTGGTTACACGTAGGCTTTGTCTCATCGCACTAGAGAAATCTAGTGAGCAATATTCGACGACGTGGAAGCGCAAATGTATACCTTGATCCTTCTCGTCCGGCACATCTGGCATCCCCGTGAGGGTTTCCCGCAATAAACCATTCTGATATATAAGCACGGAGTGCAAGACGATAATAGTTGTCTTCAAAATGTAATATTTTACTCGCCTTCCCAAGGGTAAGAGAGCTATCGCGGGGCAGTTGACGTGTTCTGAATGGCGGGTGTTTGGATTGGAAAGACCGAGGTAGGGCTAGAATGGAAGAAGATGTCTTTGACCGCTATGAATCCGTCACTCAGACTGATGTTTGTGGCCAACAGATGAAACGATGGCAGCTGTCGAAGCGCAAGAATCTGTACGACTGAAATAGAAAGAACTTGAAGGAAAATGACGATGCGATGAGTTGACGAGAGAGGAAACCGCCACCACAAGAATCCCAAAGTTTGCTTTATCTGATGGGAGGAGACACGATGAGTGGCAGGATGGGTAGTATTAAGAAATTGAACCGGTAGAAAATAGGGACTGATGTTTGGAAGATCCAGTTACGGAGAGAAGAGTCTAAAGAACCATTCGGAAATCTGGGGCGCGCGGGCACCAAAACAGTGGATGGAGAAGGGGGGTAGATTGGTAGATTGCGCCTTGGCTGGAGCAGGGAAAGGGTCGGACGTGCAGCCGGCTGATCTGCCGGAGACTAGAAAGACGCTGAGGCGAGAGGGGAAAAGGGAAAAAAGTGGGTTGGGAATGGGAATGAGTGGAGTTGGAGACATGTTGAAGATTCGAGGCAGAAGAGCTAAAAAAGGATGTTCCTGGTGCCGGACTGGGCTTAAGCTCCAGCTCGTCCGAGTGTATCTACTATGTTCCAGTTTGAGTTTGGAAAGTTGGTGGTTCTGCTAAGTATAGTAAAGCTTCTAACCGAGTTCAGAGAATCCCTTGACTGCTCTTGAGAGAAAGAATTATAGAAAAGAATGCCTCTCGGCAAGTCCTCTGTCTATGCTCGCAATATTGTATCGGTTTGGAGAACCGCTTTCCATACATACGCATGATGTTCCTTCATGGGTCCGGCACACACTTGTTTGACCAGCCTTCACCATTTTCATCAGGGGCCCACCCAACTAAGAAGCGAGACGTCCCTAGTGCAGCAGATGCCGCTGCGTGGCAGGCCACCACCCCCGATCAATGATTGAGGACCCAGCAAGGAAAATCCCGGGAAAGGGGAACGGAGATGGAGGGGCCAAAGCGAAGATAGAACCCCCTGATTCGACGGCGAGATGAGGGCTGGCCACTTTGGCCGTGAAGGACGAGGTGCAGACGCAGGAGGGAAAGTTGTTTCTGGTGATGGGTTTTGGAGGTGAGGGAGTTGGTGAGAATATAAGAGAAGATGTCTGCAGAGATGCCTTGAGAAGTAAGAACCTCTACCGGTAGAGTGTATCAGTAGGGTTAAGGCTGTCCTGTCCTGGTCTCGGCATCGGCCCCGTTTGACTTCATTTTTAGCCCTAACGGTTTCCCTAGTTTAGCCGTAAGACATAAGACAACTTTGTCTCGCTCAACGCGACTTGAAACATGACGTTCATCAACATCAACCATCTTACAGAAACGGAGCATACACAGCCATGTTTCTACACTTTGGGGTTACTCAACATGAAAATTTCCAGGGGACCAACTTCCCCGCCCTCAGACCTTCCACCCTCCAGATCCTCCCGAGGTCTCTTTGCTTTTTCCAAAGAAATCGAAGCATCTCAGAAGCCTTTCCACCACTCATTCCAACAGGAAAAGAAACACAAAAGCCTCATTCTCTCCAATGCATCATCTCACCACACCCTCAATAATCCCCCCATCCACGCGACAAAACAGCCTCGGTCAACCCCCACCCAACTGCAACCAGTAGATATCGCAATCTACTCGTAGCCACCCAGAAGAAGATCTCCAATCACCAACCTCATTCCATGATCACACCTCTTCCACCCACTCAGGTAACGTTAACTGTGCCACCACTCAACATTCGAAGGTTACATCGCAGGGCCAATCAAAAGCACTTCAATTGGGGGACTACACCCTCTTAGAAACCTGGTAGATGGGAATCTGCATATTCGTATTCGTCTTGTACGACATCTGCCTGGATTGAGACGGCCACGCTTTCGAGCGGGAAATATTGACATCAATTGTTGAACAAGAACACGCGGCAAGAGGTCTGGAAAAAATATATCAATATCAAACCAATTAATTCGGCACGAGGCGGTAGATCCGGAGCATATGTGGGCCGCTGTCATGATCGCCTTCTCCTCTAATCTTCCTCACACCAGTAACAAAAATATGCCGTCTCAACTTTGAGAGACAAAATGAAACCTAGAACTAGAAACTAGAGCTAAATATACGTTTCAACATCAACTAAAACAAATAATCATTCCTTCAATGAACCCAATTGAGAACTGGGATCAATGCTTTCATGTCTTGAAAGAAGCCCATGCTTTCCGCGAATATACCCCCTCCCTCTATTTCTCCGAAGATTTCATGACAACCTCATGTATTTTGTGAAAATGTTTGGAAGTACAAGAAATTGACTATTTGATTCTTTTATATTTTACATATCATGAGTTGTACTTAGACTCGATTCCCTTAGTAACCTAAGCCTGAAGGTCTTGAAATTTAAATCTAATTTCTAAAAGCAAGAGCATCATAGAGACTATACTACCAAAGACAACAACAAGAAGAAAAAGACATTAAACACAAGCATCGCTTCCTCTCTCGTCTTATGATTCCCTTCCCCCAAACACCGGTATATAAATTTAAAGCAGGAATCGACTTCATGAGACTTGATATATGCATATAATCAGTAACTCGCACAAAACAACACAGTACTTCAGTAAACCCAAAATTCATACCCAAGCTCATAAAAGTACAATTAGATTATGAAAAAAGTCACACCGCATTCAAAAACAACCAGCACTAGACCCATCATCCCCATACCCACAACAACCCACCAAGTCCCAAGCTCCAAGCTCAAGCTCCCGATGAACAAGGACCCCTCCCCCCTCCTTCCCATCGAGAATCTCAACAAAAAAAAAACGACCTCTCACAACGAACAAATCAAAGCGAGAGGACCCTGGGATTCCCATCAGGACCCCTAAATCTCCACATCCACACGCAAGCACGAACGCATTGACAATGGCACACGCCGCACAGGAAATGGAACCATCACATCTGATATAAATTCTTCAACGGGTCCGGAGAAACCATTCTTCATTCCATTTATTTATCCAGAGGACTGGGAACTTACCCAAAAGACCTCTTTTCCAACAACAGAACATGCGCAAAAATGTCAAAACAGAGAGAATCTAATGACAACAACAATTCATAGAGAAAGAGCAAAAGAAGAAGAAAAATATGCTCATCTAATTCTCATTCATTCATTCATCCCCATATTTTTTTGGTGTTTACACTCTCTGAAAATACCTATCTTACGACGCCCACTCCCCTCCATCCCCACCACGCATCCATCAAAGGAAATAGCAAAAGCGCCAGCAAAGCACACAGAGGCAAGACGCAAAGCCGCTAAGGAAACCTCATCGACCTCCCCCGATCATCTTCTCATGGCCATCTGATAGTGACATAATATCTCCTCCCGGCAATCCGAAAATAAACCCCTTCCCAAAATGATATGACTTCGCATCCTTTTTTCTACATAATATCACCCTACATCCCTAGGCTTACGGACTTGCCCGCGTTTCCCTTTCCCTTGCCCTCTCCGACATCCACACGCATGGCAAAAAGGGGTGTCGAAGCTCTCACATCACGGGGGCAAAATATGCATACCACACATCGCGGTCCGCGCACACCACCACACCAGCCAGTCCTGCATCGACTTTTCAATCAAGACTCCTCAAACATCCCCGCCACACCCTCCAAACTAGGAGACGCTCTACGACCACTAGGCGCCTCAGTCTTCGGCTGTTCCTTCAAAAACTCCTGCTGCATCTTACTTCTCTCTCTCCTACTAGTCGTGGCACCCTTACTAATGCGTCCTTGCTCACTAATGCTAACCCCCTTCAAATCTCTCAGCAAATCCAGTACAACAGCCCGTTGCTGTCTCTGTTGGATTCCCGCCCGTGTAACATATTCGATACATTTATCCACCGCCTTCTCTTCAATACCTGGGAGTGAGAGGAGGATTTGACGGGGTATATTGGACAGAGGCGAGTAGCAGATTAGGATCGAAGCTATTAGTTGGGCGATCTCTTTGTGGAGATCGACGAAGTAGGCTTCGTTTAGAGAGGAGATGCATGCTTTGAGGACGTCGGTACTGATGAAATCCCGAATGGAGGAGTTGATAGGTGAGTCTTGTGCGAATTCTGGGATGATGGATCGATAGACGCGGAGTACGACGCCACAGCATCGACTATCGCGCATGCGAATTGCGTGAGCGAGGAATGTGAGAAGTGGCTCGAGAATTGTAGAATTCGTCAGGCAGAACTGTCGCATTGAAGGATATGAAGATGCTGGATTGCCATCGGCAACATATGTAGAAGCATCCTTGTTTGTGGCTGCAGCAGTTGGAGGGTCTGTGAACCGTTAGCTGGTGAGATTTAAGCCATGAATGGGGATACTCACTTGCTCGCGCTGGGTCTAGGAATCCCCCAATCATCATGACTGCACTATTTGTAAGTTGACGCAAGATGCTTGCTTCTTTCATTTCCTCAGTCAAGTTGTCTTCTTCAGAAGGCGCGACTTCTTTATGAGTCTGCTTGTCCCATTCGGAGCTGATCTTTCCATCCATTTGTGTAAAGCAAGTTGCCAAAATAGGTGGGACGAAATGACTTCTGACTTCAACCGGACAATCATCAACCATGTACCGTACCACGTTCAGTAATGCGATCAATTGATGTGACGAAAGACAGTGAGCATCCGAAAAGAGAGCATGAGCCAATGGTCCAGGGAGCTCACTGAAGCCATAAAAGTCCACATCCAGTCGGCTCATGCACCAAAGAATAGAGTAGCAGGCCTCTCTAACAGTACGAATGGAACCCCGAATTGAGGATGCAAAACCTTCCATTGTAGACTTCGTTCCCGAAACACGGGCATAGAAGTCTTCCTTCGTTCCTTCAGATATACCAGCTTGCCAGAATCGATCAGTCAGGATACGACTAACGAGCGGTCGCATCTCTGTTGGCAATTCAGCCCAATTTGCTGGGTTGTGAAAAGCATGCGCGTGACTAATGGCAAGTTAGACCAAAGTATTTTTCACAAGTAAAAATATACAGACCTCATGAACTTCAATAAATTGGGCAGGATAATTGGCAAAGAATCTCGCCATAGAGCGCGGGATACTTTGTAGGCTGGAGTATCACGTTCAATCTTTTCGGTCGAGCACGCCAAGAAGCTTTTCGTAGTTCGAAGAGGAAGAGCCTACCCAATCAGTTAGATGAGACCAACAACTTCAAGGAATGGATTCAAGCTTACCTTTAACCGCTCTTCGAGCTCCGCCTGGATAGCCTGACCTTCTGGATCAAGCTTGTATTGAGACCAGTCTTGGATCTCGTTTATCCGTCGACTCACGAGATATTGACGAACCTTGTTCAAGCCCATCATCTCACAGAAGCCTCCTAAATCGGCAATGGAAGCATCCATTTCGGGATTCTGCCAGAGTTGTTGAACGGGACCAATGAATGCCTTGAGCTTTTGCAGCCGAACTTCAGGATCTATATTCTTTGCTCGGTGACTAGAACTGTGTTAGTACTTGATACACCAAAGAAGCAAGGGGGTAAAAATACATGATTGTGAAGAGAAAGGTTTGATATGAAACCTGTCGCTTGGACTCAAGTCTACCAGATGCGATGATTTCCGAAACCTTTGCTTCTAAACGGTCGTACACGTCCTATAAATCATTAGAATTCCCAAGCTCAAAAACAAGTAAAATGGGGCCTTACAAGGAGTTGGTCCGGCATTTTCGTTGCCAATCTCTGTAACTCGTATGTCCCATCAATCTGGAGATCCTTGACTGCTTCTGAGTACGCGATAAATTGCGGCTTCTCGATTGGCTGACTCATGAGTATGTTCTCGAGGACTTTGAGCATGAAGCCAACTTTCTTGTCCAAGGCACTGGTTGAGAAAGCTACAGCAAGCTGAAGAACTCGTTTCCGAATGAGAGGGTCCTGATTTTCTATTAGCACTGTCGCCTTTTTGAGGGGACAGAATCATATTCACTTCGAAATTGAGCTCTATCAGACGCTCACACCAAGATTCCAGGTTGTTTTCGATGCTTACTCGTTCATGGTCCTGACAACCATTAGTAACGTCAGTGAAACCCGGACAGAGGGGACTCACATCAGCTTGAAGCTTAGAACCATGAGTTGAACGCCACTTCATGTATCCTTTCAGCGCCGCCTCGACAACAGTGAAATGCGCATCTACTCGCAACACTGTCATGGAGGACTTGGAGTAGGTCTCGGCTAATTTTGAGGTTAGTATACATTTCTTCGCGCACTTATTGGGGATATACGAACCAGAAAACGCAGGCTGTCCAGAATAGAGAGTTTGCAGTGAGTGATCAATCTGGCTGAGGATGTGATAAATTGCTTCCGACTGCTTCTGGCGCACGATCAACTCAATGATAACAGAGCTATACCGTCTGTAATTTCCTAAGAAGGCATGTCTCTCTGGCACTGTATCGATATCTTCTAATAATAGAATAAGCGAAGGGTCATCTGTATCTTCAGGCATGTTATCATAGCGAATTAATCTTGCGCTGCAAAGTTCAAGAAGAGGTGCAATTAGCGGGGTCATGGTTGGGGAGCTGCCGATAGTCTCAGAACGTAGCAATCGTGTCCATGTAACAAGAACGGGTATCGAAACCACAAAGCTTTGGCTTTGGGTGATGGCAAGAAAAAGATTCAATAAATTAGGAAGGTCGCAAGCCTCTGGTATAGCTGAAATTTTCTGTTCGATAAATCCGCCGAGATTTGATACCATCTAACAAATCAGTCAAATCAATTTTCCTTCACAACGCGGGAATACAAACCTCAGAGAATTTCTTCGCAAATAAATACTTTTCATCATCCACATTACGTGGATCAACAACAGACCATTCATATAGCTTGCGGAGCAAATCAACCATTTGGCTCTCATACATTGGGCAAACCAATGCGAGAAACTCTTCGTCTGTAAATTGCATTCGACTATATAGAGCATGAAGTGCCTCCACAGATCCCTAAAAATGATGAGCTAAGGAGGTAGAGGGGTAAGGAGGGGTAACATACCAATTGAACGGCAACACTTGGTGCAGCCAGACTTTTGCACATATGCTGAACACAAGAGGCACTGGAAATCGCTCGTGGAATAGCCCATGGCATGACAGATTTGTATACTGCCAAAGTCTTCGCAGCACAGGTTTGATATTGTGGATTGCTCAAAAGGTCGGCATCTAGACACTGATTGAGCAATTCGCCCAGCCGTACCAACCAGCCTTCTTCTCCACATCTCACATTCCCATTTTGCCGATTTGGAAAAGCTTCCGCTAGAACAATTGCTGGAGTAAAGATTTCCACGCAGGCTTTACTCAAAGCTCCGTCTCGCAGGATAACCACAGTATCTTCGCCGTTGAAGACCTCATCCGATAGGGTTTCCAGGACGAATAGAACAAATTCTTTATGCACAACTGGCCCCGGAATGTTCCAGAGCTGTACCAAAAGCTCATCCATATCCATCCATGCCGCCGCCCAACTTCTCTTTGCAATCTCCACCCATAATTGTGCTGTCTTATTTCGTAGGTATAGCGGATCGTCTTGCGACACATTTTGCGAGAGTTGGAGAACCCATTGTCTCAGGGCTGTCGCCTGCTGCTCCGAATACTCGTTCCATTTGTGCCGAATGGCGTACTCGAGGAGGGAAAGGGCAAAGTGCCGTACGATGGGTTGTTGGGTTTTATCGGAGGCAAGAGTAAAGCCGTGGTAGGGTGCTTCCTCGTTTGTCTTGAGTTCTTCGAGGAAAACACCAGCTTGTCTTCGGGATTCGCTCGAGGAGTAGGGTCCGTGGACTAGATTGAGGGCTTCGTGGATTTGAGGTAACAAATTCGTACCACCGCCGTTGACTTGTGCTGGTATCGCCTCCGCTCCGATCGTGGCTTGACCATTCGCAGTGCCGTTCATCATTTCAACACCAGGCCTCTATTGGCAGCAGATGGTGTGTCTCGACAAGTTTCGAGATAATCAACCTAGAGAATGCTTAAGGCAAGAGTCATCCAGCTTGCGACCTGAATCTCCAGTCATGTGCGTGAGTATCTTCCTTCAGGTACCTATCCAGTCCGAACGCTGAAAGGCGAAACACAGGCAACCGATAACCAAGCCCCAGCTTCCTTGTCGCAGCAGGTCAAGAGTGCAGCCGATTCTGGATGCAAAGGTACTAGATTCTGGTAAGATGGGGTGGTGTGGGAAAGAGAGTGCAGAGAATAAAAGTTCCAGGAACAGAAACACTGTAGAAAGAAGGCTGAAGTCGCAGTTGTTTTTCGGAGCAAGGCTACCACCGACTTACTGCATTTATTCACAGCGAATCAGAACCACAACACTTTATTTTCTGTTTGCACGGTGAATTATCTTTAACTCTAGAGATGACTACAGCTTAACAACACTACTTCTGTAAGCGTGAATGAGAATTTGTCTATAAATAGTGTGGGTAAGCTTTCTACCTATGCGGTCATAATTCCCAGCCTTACTCCGCTTCAGGTGGCGTTGCCTATTCACTGCCTAAAAATCGCTCCAAGTCACATTTCACTTCGAGTATTGCAGAGTATTGGATTCAAAAAATGATAAGTGTATTGCTTCTCCTGTAATGATCCTGAATACCACCAACATGCTCAACGCCTATAAAAATGCCCAAGTTCATCTACTCATTCTGCTCATTTACATGACACTACATTTAGTAGTGGTTTGTTGGCACTGGTCAAGGTAACCCTCTTCTTCTTCTTTGCCGAGGGACATATTCTGTCGTCTTTGTACACCTCTGACTGTAATCGAATGCTCTCCCTCAGCGTGCCACCATCTTAGTCGTTGGATCATGCCACCGTCTGCATCATCAGTGCTTATCGTCCATTTTCCGGACGACACCTGAATCTCAGATTGGTCTTTTGGGAAGTGGAATTCTGGTAAGAAAATCTCGGTAGGGGTATCCTGAGCTACTTTACCACCTTGTAGCTTGAATGTAAACACAGCATTCCGGAGATCGAACCCGTAGCTGATTATGTCCCCAACACTGGCGATTGGAGATGGCCGAACATATGCTTCGGCGGCCCGGTACCCGGGGGAGTTTGTCAATTCTGGTGGCTTGTCCGTCTGTTGTGAAGATATTGAGGGGGTTTTCAATTTTGACTTCAAGTTTCCTGGATTGACTGTCGATTCGTTTGAGAAATCCTTTTTGGTTGTTGGCCCAGCTTTATCCAAAGTTGTTGAAGAATCATTGGTTGGGGATGGAGGTAGAGGCGACAGAGGAAGAGGTCGATCATCGAGAGAGAAAATCGATAAATCTTCTCCATTCCACTGGTCACCTAATTTATGGTTGTTCTATACTGTATTAGATCAATGCCTCGCGGAGACGAAGTGAAAACCTACCTCACACATGTACAACCACAATGTATAGCCAGCCATCGCACTACCTTCAACAGCAAAATGGTTTGCATCCATAGCACCCGACTGACTTGAATAGTCCCCAGTTTTGTATGCATACTTCTCATCCATGTCGTAAGGAATACCAAATTCTGTCAAAACACATGGATGGTCACCCATGTAATCTAGACCTTCCTGTCGGATGGCAGTTAACTGGTCTTTGAAACAATTTCGAATTGCAGTCTCCCCTATTTTTACTGCAAAGGCAGGGCTCATGTATCGCCCACGCAAGATGCCGAAAACATCAACATTCCAGTATCTGTTCCATTTCTTGGTCATGAGAGTTACTCCATCATAATAATGAGGAGCATAAACCATTTTAGGGTCGTCGTCCTCCGTTCCTTTGATCGTGGGAGGAATTTCAAGCACAGGCGGCTGGCAAAAAAGAATGGCATTCTTGTGTACCCCGCGTATCGCATCTCTATGTCTGCGATAATAATCCATAAAATAGGTATTGGTGAACTGTTCGTAGTCGAGAGCCTCTCCAGTCTTGGGGTTTTTGTGAAAGTAGTCTTTCTTCAGTAAAACATCTTTGCTTGGGTCCCAGATGCCGTGTTGAGCCCATATACATTCGCCGAGCTTCCATCCAGGATCTCGCTTGTAATTGTACCTCGACTCGTCATAATCTGCTGGCAACCATGCCTTTTCTCCTTGAGGGTCAACAAGAACACGCCCGGACTTATAGGGTCCCATCCCTCCGAAGTCCCATGTATCTATTTCACAAGCTCGGCCAGATCCAGTTAACATTGCTTGCCATGCAGTAGGTGATGTTCCTTTCTGGAGTTTCTGTTCGCTTGGAATAATTGATAGATCTGGCCATCCCACCAACCCACGATTGGGCTCATTCACACTTTCCCACCCAATAATGATATCGTCTTCCAAATCTTGTGCTTCGTTGATTCGTTTTGCAAGATGGGCACAAGCACCAATGAAATGTCCTTGAAGATAATCCTGGATGTTTATCCCATCAATAATACACTTTGGCGCAAAATCCCTTCCCGCAAAGAACATTGTGAATATTGTCTGGCATGCTAACCGTGTGTAATTTGTTGACCATATCATTTTGGGGAAGGTTTCCGGATCTGGGAATGTGTTGTGGACTAAAGCTGCTTCAGTTGCCGCGAAGCTCTGAGGATTGAGACCGCATGCATATAAAGTCCACATTGGGGCTCCTGAACCACCTGAGAATCTGGACCACTATGCGACATTTATCAGCATTGTACTTTGGGGAAAAACTACTGAACCCATACCACGTCCTGATGGGGATCCATGAAAATATAGAAACCATAATCCCGGGCTAGCCTCAATATCTCAATGGTGTGCTGGATCCATTCCTCGTCGTATATGCCTGGGCCCTTTGCCTCAATTGCTTCCCATGTAAAAACATATCGAATAGTATTATATCCCCAACGCTTTAACCTCGAGAAATGCAGATGAGCGTCTTCTTTTGGGAATGGGCGTGCCTGAAAGTTGATGGCATCGCCATCGAAGAAATCGGTTGGAATATGCGACGGTCGATCCGGATCACTTGGGTATTTCGCATCGCCTGCCAAATTGATGCCTCTAAGAGTAACCTCTCGCCCATGGGCATCACGGAACTGGCCCTTTTCGATCGTGAGCCTTAAAGGTGCCATGTTGGATACTGGAAAGGGGGTGCTTGGTTGCGATTGGGAGAATGGCCCAAGAGGCTACGGGTGTTTTAAGAAGAAGTAGTGCTTGTAGGTCTGCAACCATGCAAGGTGGTGATGCGCAGTACAAGCAATGAGCAATGTACGAAATGGAGGCGTAGAGGAATGACGATGCTGGATTCGCAGTTCGCAATGGTTAAGGTGAAGGTGAGAGTAGAGTCCGTCGCCCTTTCTTTGTGGCGAGCCGAGCTGTGAATGTTTCTATTGTGGTGATTCCCAAGACTTGGGACGAAATATTAATTGGAGAGTTAAAGGAAAAGGGGTCCTTGAGGGGGTTGAATCTTGGGAGCCCTGACGTGCCCAGTAAATTGCGATTGCGAGATGCCCAGCGATGCTGTTCCAAGGTCAAGGTCATGGATCAAGCCCAGGGCGGTGATGCGAGTGGCGCTCATTTCGCGTCGCATTCGGCAGCCTTCCCCGAGAGTTCCGTTCCTTCCGTTCCATACAGGGTTGTATCCCACCCAGTCGAATGGAAAGCACTCTGACAGTGCAGTGACATACGGCAAGGCTGAATGCTCTGGATCAGTCTTTCCAGTACCAGAAACAATCATTGATTGGTGCTGCTTTGATTTGTCGAAACCTCCTCTGTACACAAATCGACCAGCCAGAACTCATCTCCACCATCTCCACCATCTCTACCATCTTCACCATCCAGAGATGCTCAACACCAGAATCATCTCAGAATCATGTCCGCAGCAAAGGCAGCGCTGAAAGCCATTAGCGCCGCCATCAAGGCCCAGAAATACGAAGACGCAGTCAAGGAGTCCGAGAAGCTACTGGCATCCGACCCCAAGAACTACCAGGCGTGAGTGCAAATCTTGCGGGGTGGGTACACTGCCATTGTTAGCCAGTATTTGACATTTCCTAGAAACCTTTTCCTCGGATTCGCACTCAGCAAGCAGAGCAACTATGTCGAAGCCGAAAAAGCATACAATGCCGCGACAAAACTAAAGAAAGACGATCCTCAAGCATGGCAAGGCCTCATACAGGTCTATTCGCAGCAAGGCGGGGAAGCAGTAGGACGATACCAGGTAGCCGTTGTAAAGCTGGCCGAAATCTACCAAGCGGCAGACGACAAGTACAAGTGTCAAGATGTTGTCGACAAATTTATGGGATTTGCGAAGAACCAAGGGACCCGTCTACAACACAAAAAGGCCCAGGAGGTTGTTTTGCCAGGATCCCCCATATACGATTTCCTCGAAGGCAGGGTGCCACACCCGGCTCACACATATCAGATCATGGCACAGATCACGGAGTTTGAGGAGAAGGAACGGATCAACAAGCAAATTGGAGAAAGGAGAACTAGGCTTGGAGCTAAGATTAGTCAAGTCACCACAGATGTGAAGCGCGAAGTGTTGAAAGACAGTGACCTGGAAGAACTGTACACTAATATCATTAATTGGACTAATGACGACGAGATTCGACGACAATATGAAGAAAAGTTGATACAAAGATGCTTGGAAGCTCTGGAGGTCCTTCCAAAGGACGAAAAAGCAGAAAAACGTGCCAAATTGATGAAACTTGCCACGGATATGGTTATCATCAGACATCCGTACAAGCTAGCATGGGATATAGCACTCGAGTGGAAGGACCCAGAAAACATCGGGGACATAGATGCAAATGTCTTGTGGGAATACTACGGGTTTTTTCCGACAAGCGGGCTTGGGCAAGTGCTACGAGCATTCATGAACTGTGAGATATCGCCATTCTCGTCCCCCCCTCCGTCTGCCCCTGCTGCGAAACCTGAAGGCACAAGTTCAGATGAAAGCGAAGACGATGACGACCAAGGAGGAGGAGTTGCTCTTGATGATCCCTTGCTAGGAGAAGATCGTTTGCTTGTGATGACCGAAGGCATGTCAGAGTCCGGAAAATCAATATTGGCCCATCGCTTAATGGGAGAGTACTACCAGTTTCTCGAGGAACATGAAAGTGTTGTTGAGCTGATGCGAAATGCCAAGCATCTAATCAAAGAGCAGACTGAAAAGACTGGGCTCCTATTTGAAAACTCAGTACAGTCAACAACCATTCTCCTTGCCACTGGTCTGGTTTTTTACCAATCGCCTAAAAATCATCCAGCTGCTAAGGCTTTGTTTGACGAAATTCTTGCCCAAAATCCAACATCACCTCCAGCCTTGATTGGCATCGGTCTGATTTACGAAGAAGAGGAAGACTACCCTGCTGCTATCGATTTCCTGGAGCGTGCTCTGAAGAAAGATGCGAGCAATATTCGCATTAGGTCTGAAGCTGCATGGGTGAAGGCTCTGAATGGTGACTACGTCGCAGGTAAAGGGGAGCTGGAGAAATGCCTTCCAAAAATAGAAGGCAAAGATACCCGTTCTCGAGACTTGCTTGCTCAGTGTCAATATCGTATCGGTATCTGCGTTTGGAATATGGATACTTCCAAGGCAGCGAGAAAAGACAGAAATGGCGCTTACTCTTATTTCTTGGCTGCTTTGAAGAGTAATCTCAACTTCGCTCCAGCATACACCAGCTTGGGTCTTTTCTATGCCGACTACACCAAGGATAAGAAGAGGTCGCGAAAGTGCTTCCAAAAAGCATTCGAACTTTCTGCTTCCGAAGTTCTTGCTGCCGAGCGATTAGCTCGAATATTCGCGGATCAGAGCGAATGGGAGCTTGTTGAGGTTGTTGCTCAACGAGTTGTTGACTCTGGAAAGGTCAGACCTGCCCCAGGTTCAAAAAAGAAGGGGATCAGTTGGCCTTTCGCTGCTCTTGGAGTCGCTGAGTTGAATAAGCAAGATTATGCGAAGAGTATTACATCCTTTCAATCCGCCCTTCGGATCACACCTAACGATTATCACTCCTGGGTTGGTTTGGGTGAAAGCTACCACAACTCTGGGCGTTATATTGCTGCCACAAAAGCATTTCAACATGCTGAGAAGTTTGAGGAAGAGGTCACGCAGAACAGCAACGGCGAGACTTGGTTTGCTAAGCATATGCTTGCAAATGTCAAGAGAGAACTCGGCGACTATGATGAGGCAATTGAGGGTTACCAGAATGTGCTTTCGGAACATCCAGAAGAATTCGGTGTTGCCATAGCTTTGATACAGGGACTTGTGGAAAGTGCGTGGGACGGCGTTGCCAAAGGCCTCTTTGGACATGCCGCTCAACGCGCTGGAGAAACTATCGATGCTGCCATAAAGCTTGCTGATACCGGTGCCGATGCTTTCAATCTTTGGAGAGCAGTTGGAGACGCTTGCTCAGTTTTCTCGTGGATCCAATTTCGACTCAAGGGCTTCCCTCCTGCGAAAATCAAGAAACTTCTTCAAATTGGACATGATAAGGATGCATATACCCTCTTTGCGGACATTGATGGCGTGGGTATAGACATCGTGTTTGCGGATGGCCTATTTCCCGAAGATGAGCGCGAAGGTCTTCAACTTACTCAATGTTTACATGGGTCGATATTGGCGCACAAGCGAGCCGTCTCCTCATCCGCTCATGATATACATGCACAAGCTGTTGCTTACTACAATCTAGGCTGGGCAGAATATCGAGCCCACATTTGTCTCGGCGAAATCTTGAAGAAGAAATCGACGAGATATTTGAAAGCAGCTGTTCGCTGTTTCAAACGAGCTATAGAGCTGGAAGCCGGAAATTCCGAATTCTGGAATGCTCTTGGTGTTGTTACAAGTGTGCTAAATCCCAAAGTATCACAGCATTCATTCGTTCGAAGTTTGTTCTTGAATGAGAGAAGTCCTCAGGCGTGGACGAATCTGGGAACACTCTATCTCTTGCAGAATGATTTCGACCTTGCCACCGATGCTTTCACACGAGCTCAGTCAAGCGACCCTGACTTCGCGCATGCGTGGGTTGGACAGGGACTTCTGGCACTCTTGATGTTGGGTGATACCAAAGAAGCAAATCTCTTGTTTACTCATGCTATGGAATTATCTGATTCTTCATCCCTCATCACTAAGCGACAATATGCTCAATCAACATTTGACCAGATTCTTGCGACGTCCGGTCTCTCAAGCGTCGTAGATCTCATACAACCATTATTTGCTCTTGGTCAACTGCAATCTATGGCCCCAAAGGATTTGATGTATCGGCATTTGTCAACACTTTTCTCGGAGCGCATTAACGACGTAGCTTCTAGTGTTGCTTCGCTATCCCAGATCTGCTCAGTCGTCGAAGCAGACTATGAAGTTACCGAGTCACCCGCTTCGCTTTCCAGATTCGCGTTGGCAAAAGCTGACCTCACTCGCTCACAACTCTCTACGGGATCATACGCCGAAGCTATTGACAACGGCGAGACGGCTTTGGAGCTCAGCGCTGAAGATGCAGGTAACGAACTATCCGCCGAGGTTCGACAAAAGTGCAGATTATCAGCTCACCTTACCGTGGGCCTAGCACATTACCACAACAAATCACCAGCGAAAGCCCTCCAATTCTTCGAACCAGCTTTGAAGGAATCGAACGGGAATCCAGACGCGGTATGTCTCCTCGCTCAAATGCTCTGGGCAAAAGGAGATGCGGATTCACGGACCAAGGCTCAAGAACTTCTCTTCGATTGTGTCGAGACTCATCCAGATCACGTCCAATCTGTCATTCTACTGGGTGTCATCGCTCTTCTTGACAAGGACACCGAAAGTCTGGAAGCAGTTTCCGCTACCCTCCAGGAATTGCGTGCCACTCATAAAATCACTGATATCGAGCAATCACAAGTAAGCGAGGTTCTCCGCGCCATCGCTGCCTTCTCAGATGAAGACCCGGAGCAAGCAGTCCTCACGGAGATTCAGACTGATATCTTCCTTCATCCTGATCAACCTCATGGTTGGAGTCATCTTTCGGAACTAGGAGGTGTTGATGATGAGGCGGGAGCGATGTCGTTGCTTACTGCTATCAAGGCTGTTCCTCCTTTTGGGGTATTGGAGGCGGAGGCTTTGGGGAAGGCATTTGCTGGGACGGAGAAGTTGGGAGATGCGCAGACTGCTACTGTGCTTGCTCCTTGGAAGAAGGAGGGGTGGGCGATTTTGGGTGGGATTATGGAGGGGAGGGAATAACAAAAAGTAACTGTTACTTGCTTGTAGGAAGGAAAAGCATTTTGTGATGATATATGAGGTTATGAGAAATGGAAAATACTATGTGACACAAAGGATACAGAGCTACGAGTGGCGACTTTACAGTCTCATTGGTTCCCAAACGAGTCACGTCCGATATCAAGCCACCCCTCCTCGCTCTATATGACAAAATAATGCTTTTTGGGTCAGCAAAGAACAGGGCTTGTGGTTTAGTGGTACACTACCCCCTTAGCATTATAATGTGGATGGGGTGGTCCATCGATTCCCTGCAAGTCCATCGTATTTCTTTTCTTCCTCTTTTGGAATACTTTTTATCTCGGAACATATTGCGTTTATGATTTACGGTTTACGGTTTCATTGCTTGGGAAGGAACGAACGGATTCCTTATTTTGCTAGGTCGTGTACTTAAGGGGGTTGGGATAATCGAAAAGGGGGGTTATTTCAGGAGGTTGGGGGGAATTTCTTTCTCTGACTCTTCGTGTGTAAGCTACGAGTAAGCTACAAGATTACGGCCACTCACGTGCCATCTACCCCTCTTTTCCCATTCTTTGGACTCATATGGCAAAACTGGTTGTCAGAGGGCGGAGAGCAGCGGCTTGTAAGAGCAGCGGGCATTACTCTTGAACACCTACTCTTACTTTGATTTGTTATACTTTCAATACAAGTCATTATAAGAACATTTTCTCTTCCCTTTCAGATGCCTCTCTCATAACTCAAACTTCATTACCCAACATTATCATTGTCATCGGACCCCCGTTGCCTTGCTCAACTTCAATCTGCAACCACAATCTGCCTTCTAAATACTGCGTAATATTTTTCGAGGTCTTGGAACCTCCATAATTGAAAACAAAGAAACCCTTCTGATCTCGCTTAATACTCTAAAGCCCTTTCAGCCTGTTTTGTTGCTTCCTCTTTAGGTTTACTCGTTTGACGGAGTCTACTTACTACGAAGTAAAGCGACACGGGAGTTAAAAACAGAGCAAGGATAATATGTCGACACCTGGAAGAATGCGAAGCTAAGTTCGTGATGAAAGAATACTAGTCTTGGACACGTCTACCCAGTTACTTGCACGATGAAGGATTCGAATGTGACATCTAAAGTGGGTGGAACAATATCCGCCTCGTATGGAGGGTTGGGCTTCTTTCCTTCGAGAGGTAAAGTTGATGAGGATAAGCAGCTTTCTGGTGGGATTGGTGTTGTACTAGGGGGTAGAGATTCTTCTTTTAGAGGCTCTATTTCATCCAAAATACCTCTATTCCCAAGTTTCTCGACGTATCTCACAATAGCACCTTTGTTGTTTTTAACGACACTACTCGCGTGTCCTTTCTCAACAAGCTCTCGGCTCAATTATTTCCAGGCAGAAGTATCATCATCCGCATAAGCTGATAGTACGGACCCCTTATTGCGTGAGGATAAAGAAGCCACAATCCAATTCAAAGAATGTCTTATTGAAGGATCTCCGTGCCTTGCCTGTACACGTATTCTTCCACCCTGCCTTGAGAACCTATAGAAAGTAAGTTCACAAAAACATTGATAGCACAAGTATACAACATCATTTTTGACCTCATATCATCCAAATCAGTCATCTCCCTGTTCCCAAAGCGAATTTGACTCCAAAGGTTATTCACTTTTGAATATAGGAAGTAATTCGGCAGATACAAGAAAGAGAATTAGTAGAATGGGGCTAAGACGGCATTGAACACCCATCGCCAGGAGCTCGAGACTGCGAGAGCCAATGCTCAATTGGCAGAAGAGCGTGTGGCCAGCTTGGGAGACGCACCAGAGAACGAAGAAGGACCAGCTACTCTTGCCCGAACCATTGCAACCGGCCTAGGACCATCGTATTCAATGTTAACAGCGCCGTTTTTCGCTGTGCTCCTAAATCAAGTAATGTATTTTATTATCTTGATTCTTCTACCAGTTTGAGAGAAAAGCATTCGACAAATGAAGTTACTAAGACAAGCCAAACAATTAAACAGACTCTGAGAAGAGTAATACTTGCAAGTGTCTTAGATTAGCGTTGTTTTCCTATCTATTTCGAAGAATAATAAAAAAAGAATGATATTACGAGACGTTTCAAGCGAAGATAAAATAACTTGAAAAGAATAGCAGTCAGAAGTTCAATGATATATTTTCATTCTTCTATATTTTTTTATTTTAAGAAATAATAATAAACGAATGAAGATACGTGGTTTGTGAAAAAGGAATAGAGAGAGCTGAGAAAACCTCCTTAGCGTAATTCATCAAATGATGCTACAATGACTTCTTACACTTCTACAGTATGTACTTGATCATGCTAGAAGTACACTGGATTGAGATGTATTCAGCAATCTTGTCGGTAAGTGAATCACTGCTTATTCTTTTCTAAGCTCTAGTGGCTTTATTCAGTCTCGAATTCAAAAAAGGACTGCTCCAGATTAAGTATGACTAAGACACCGGATTAGTAGAAGTACTTGAAAGAGGAAAGTGTAGATGTTGAAACCTGTTCCCCTCGTAACTCATAAGAAAGAGAGGCTTCTCTTTTTGCCCAGATCCACCATGAGCCGCCGACGCAAAAGAAAACCCCCCACAAACGCTCGATGGTGCAAAAATAAAAACTTAAAAAAGAAAACTATTATGGAGAATGCAAGAATCGAACTCGCGACCTCTCCCATTCACAAGCCCGAATGAGCAATGCTAAGGGAACATTATACCACTAAACCAATTCCCCGTCTGTGCTTTGTGGAGTTAAACGATCTTATTTGAGAAATTGATTGAGAGAATTTGAAGATGTGGGGATATCTCCACTTGATGGCGATCGACCAATGAAAAATGAGGAAACCTCGGCTAAACCTGACTTGGACGAACCGCACCTTTTCCAGATTTAGACTTGAGCAAACCACACCAAGGGATTGAGTATGCTTGGTCATCGCTCAATTCTCCGTACTTCTATCTCTCGACCATTAATTCAACGAAATTTCACGAAGACTTTCAGTTTGAGCGCGGAGATGGCGGAAAATGTTAAGCCAAAAGTCGCGCCTTTTACACGGGCCGTCGTTGCTGCGATGAGGAAGGTGTGAGTTCATTCCCCTTGGTGTCCCAAGGCAACAATATCACCAATTAGATAATTAATATCTTAATATTTGCCTTCAGAAAGACAGATTCATACTGACATACCAAACAGATACCCCGAAGCCCTAGCAGATAAAAGCTTCGATAATACAGGGTGTAAGTACTCTCTCATATTCAGCAATGAAAATTGAAGTCTGACTGATAATATTTGATAGTATTGTTGGAGGCTCCTTTCAGAGAGCACGGATATCTGAGAAACTCCGCGTTGGTCACTGTAGATCTGACGACTGCTGTCGCCGACGAGGCTATCAGAAGGAGAGATTCCATCATTATTGCTTATCGTGAGTTATTCTGAGTTTTCTTTTTCTCATTCCATTTCAATTGATTTGTACGCCGGGAATGGGAACGATTGGATCTGATTCCATTACCACTGTTTTTGGGTATCTTGTTCTTGGGGATGGGTGTTCTTGTTTTACACGTTTGCTCTGCTTCTTCCAATCATACTTTGCCTCCCATAGCAGTATACTACAAGTTTTTCTAGCCTGATACACTCCCATTTTCAATCTCTATCCCCATAATTCGTCCTTGGATTCTCATCAATTCTTTTCAAGACGACTCATACCTATATCAAATTTCAGCCCATGTTAACCCAAACCCTCCACAGACCCAATAATCTTCCGCGGCCTCAAATCCCTCACCCAAGCCGACACCCAAACCACAACCCTCCTCCGTCTAGCCCAAGAAGGAATCAGCGTTTACTGCCCCCACACAGCTGTCGACGCCGCAACAGGAGGTCTAAACGACTGGCTAGCAGATATCTTCTCAGACTTAGGATCTAGCACGTATGTCCCCTTCACTCCCTTCAAATTAAGAAATCACCTGTAACCAAAAACATCTAGACGTACAAACATCACACCTCTCAAGACTCCCGTCCCAACATGCTTCGAAACAGCAGGTTACGGGCGAATTCTCCGTTTCTCTACACCCCAAACTCTAGGCTCAATCGTTCGTAATATCACAAAGCATACAGAGCTCAAAGGAATGTCTGTCGCTACACCGCAAAATATCACCGATAAACCATCAATTCCTATCTCATCAATTGGGATCTGTGCGGGCTCAGGTGGTTCTATGCTTAACAATCTCGACGTGGATTTGTTGTTTACGGGGGAATTAAGTCACCATGAAGCTTTGGCTGCTATAGAGAAGGGGAAGTGTGTGATTACTACTTTTCACAGTAATAGTGAGAGAGGGTTCTTCAGAAAGAGCATAGTCGGGAAGTTGACTGGAGCGGTGACTGAGGAAGTTGAGGAGTTGAGGAAGAGCGGGGATATTGGTAAGGGAGAGGAGTGGAAGATTGATGTTAGTGAGGTTGATTGTGATCCCTACTCACTGGTTATGACTGGCGATGAAGGCTGGTAAGGGCTTATTCCTCGAATGGTAAAATTGAAGTTGCTGGCATTGGCGTCTAGAGCAAAGGGAATCTTGTATCAGCAGTCAGTCCTTAATCACACGGTGCTTCTGGAACCAGGTTTGGTCGCTCCCAAAAGGGTATCATGATTTCGATTGCTTCTTAGCCTTAATATTAACCCAACTCTTCTCACCCGCTGGTTCGCCCCTCAGAGCCGCCTCCCCATCCTCAATGCAATCCAGCACATCATCTCCACCAACACCCCTCTCCCTCCACCTCTCTAACAACCTCGAAGTATGCGCCCACGTACTCCTAGCCTCCTCATTCTTCCCCTCCCCAACAAGCCACCTTATCCGTTCCGGCGTATCCAGCACCCTCTCAACAACCTTCCTCCTCCTCTCCCTCTCCTTAACAGCTTCCCGTTCCCCCTCACTCATCTCCTCAACCCCTTCTCTCCACTCCCCTCGTATATCAACAGCTTTCCGATAGATCCCTCGTATTTTCGGATCCAGCTCCTTAGCCACCGGATTATCCTTCCCCATATGATCCCTCATCTTCCTAATAGTCTGCGTAGCAGCAATAAGTTTACTATAATTATCATAAACCAACGCCTTCTTCTCCGCATCCAACGCCCTAATATCCGTCAATATCCCATTATACGTCCTCAACAACTCGGAAAGCGGCTGTGTTTCCAGAACATGTTTGGTATAGGTTTCCGCGTTGAAAGAAGGGGAGTCTAGGGGCGAGGTTTGTACATCGGAGGTGTCGTGGATTGAGGAGGTTTCGCTGAGGGTATCGGCGTGAGAGGGTGAGGACCCGGGGATAGCGGTGGATTGAGAGGCTTTGAGGTTGTAGTATTCGCGGAGGGCGGCGCGATTGGCTTTTTTGGGCTGCTGAGAGGGAACTGGGGAGGCGGATGTGGAACGGATTATTTCGAGGGAGGGGCGCGAGGATGAGGTTGGGGTTGCGTTATGAGGGACTCGACGACCGTTGACTGAGGACTCGCGGGGGGATGCTATTGTTGACATTTTTTGGGGATAACGTATGTAGGTTTCGAGTCGGCTATAAATTAAAAGATTGCATTGTTTGATGAAGTGGTGCTGTGATGTTGTGAGCTTGGAAGGAGGTGGGTTGTTGATTGTTGAAAGGTGTCGAGCTTGAAATCTGGGGAAGGAAGGCTGGCGAGGCTGTGAGCAAGGCTCCGAGACTCTCCACTTCTCAAGATCCTTTCTTCACAACCTCACATTCAACCTTCAAACCAATGGCCACCCACAATTAACATAAAGCAGGGTGTAATTGGAGCTAGAAAGAAGTTAAGTAATCTCAATTATTTCACGAAAGGTAAAATACCACAACCGTCGAGCCCCGGAAGGGCACCCATAAGGGTATTCTACAACACAACTCCTCAAAATGAATCAACCACCAACAACAACCCCCCACCAGCTAACCACCGCCCTCCTCCAAGCTGGTCTCCCTCAACCATCCCTCCTCTTCCTCCACCCAATCCTCACACCCTCCTCCGGCCGACTCCCACCGCTCTCCTCCCTCCTAGCAACAACCCGCCTCCGTCTCCTCTCCGCAGACATAACAAACCCCAACATCCTCTACTCACAAACCCCCTCCTTCCCACCAAACATAACGTCCGCCACCGTGAAAGCGAGCTCCCTATCTACCGATACACCATGCCAAATACTCGATATTGAAGATCTTTCACGAAGTAAATGGGATCTGGTCGAAGCATTGGAAAGCGAGAGGAAAGGGGAGACGACAAGGGGGAGAGAGGTCATTAGGGTACTACCTACACCACCGGAGGATTCTACACAAGCTACGCAGTTCCCTCCTACGGCTGCGACACCAGCTGCGCAACAGAGATATAGTGGACCTTTTAAAATCTTGTTGCAGGATTGTAAGGGGCAGAAGGTATATGGATTTGAGCTTAAGAGGGTGGAGAAATTGTGTTATCCGCCGGGAATGAATATTGGTTGCAAGGTCATGTTGAAGAAAGGTGTGAAAGTCGCAAGGGGAATGGTACTATTAGAGCCAGACTTTGTCACTGTGCTAGGAGGAAAGATCGAGGCTGTTGATAAGGCTTGGAAAGAAGGTAGGGAGAATAGGTTGAGAGAGGCAGTGGGAGCTCCACCTATCGAAGGCGGGCGTTGAGGTCATGGATTAACGAAATATCAAAGATACCCCAAGCGATGAACATCACATCCAAATATAATAGATAATGAATTATTTTCTTAGCATTCAAAAAAGCATTGCCGTCTATTCAGTTTTCAATGTCCTCCAGAGTCCCAGGGAAAAAAGCAGACAAGCGGGGACATACCAGACGGAGCAAAAAAAATCCAACACCGGGCTTGCAACAAGAACGATCATGATCTCATGCCTTCATATAACTAAGTTCCTATTCCCAGAAAAGGTTCCGTGCTGATCATTCGAAGTCCTCCCAACATTGTGCACGAAAAAAACAATCATTCAATACCAGCCCCATCGTATGCAATAAGAAAAACTCCTCTTGTATACGATTTGGAAATTTGTGTTGGCCATAAGCCAACCTTTCCTTGATCCAGATCTTTTTGTAGGCGATGAGACAAAG
Organism: Calycina herbarum; assembly: GCA_001414485.1. Classification (NCBI taxonomy): domain Eukaryota; kingdom Fungi; phylum Ascomycota; class Leotiomycetes; order Helotiales; family Pezizellaceae; genus Calycina; species Calycina herbarum. Next base: position 38,292 of record LLEY01000210.1, on the reverse strand, counting down.
CTGGCTTGTAGTTTGCAAACGAGGCTCAAATATATTGGCTGTACTAGATGAGGAACCGTTTCAACCAAAAATGGCCTTCGTAACTAGCAATCGCAAAAAGCAAGAGTGTAGATTTATTAATAAATCGCTTATCGCATGATTTCTGCGAAGATCAACTCCTTGAGCTGCTCTTTGCTGAGATTGTCCTTGTTTTTGTCAAAATCGAAAAACTCCTCTGGAATTGGCTGAGCAGTTGGCTCATCCTCGGGATCGTGGTATGGTTCAAGGTATGGGTGTTGGAGAGCTTCGTCAACGGTGATACGCTTGACAGGGTTGAAAGCCAAGAGTTTCTCGAGAAGGTCTAGAGCGAGATCAGAGGTCTTTGGGAAAAGAGTTCGAAGTGGAACTTTCTTCTTGAATGGCAATGATCGAATGTACTCGCGCGCACGTCGGGATTTGATGCCATAGTAGTCTTCCATTGTAGGCGTGCCAAGGACATCCAAGATCAGGGTAAGTTGGTGGTGGTCTGGTTTTTAAATTAGCGCTTGAAATTCAACTGCGGAGGAAATAGGGAAGCTTACAATCCTTTCCGGGGAATAGAGGCTTGCCACTCAGCATTTCTGCCAAGATACACCCCACAGACCAGACATCAATTGCCTTGGTGTATTCTTTAAACGTCAACATGATTTCTGGCGCACGATACCAACGAGTGGCAACATATTCGGTCATGAATCCAGAGTTATCTTCTTGAGAAGCAGCAGAACGAGCCAGACCAAAATCGCAGACCTTCAAATCGCAATTGGCGTTCAGGAGCAAGTTGGAGGGTTTGAGATCTCGGTGCAGAACGTTGGCTGAGTGCATGGCCTTGAGCGCGCGCAAGGTTTGGTAAATGAAGTATTGACAGTGGTCGTCGGACAAGTCTTGGGTTCGAATGACTCGATGCATATCAGTCTCCATCAATTCCTTTATTCAATATTAGCAACCACAACTTCGTAGCCCGCAAGATGTTAAATATATACGCACTTGGATGAGATAGACTTCGGTGAACGTCTCATAGTTTCGAGGCTTTTGAATATCGAGGATGGAAATGATGTTCTCGTGGTTGAAGTATCGGAGGAGCTTCATTTCTCTGAGGGTTCGGAGACAGAACATGGAGTGGTCAAAGGGGGTGATCTTCTTAATGGCGACCTTTTGTCCAGAGGGTTTGTGGAGTGCAGAACTAAACACAAAATTAGCGATTTTGATCAACCGGATGTGCCATCATCACTGCTTCCATGCCCCCTTTTGTCGCAGTTCGGTTTGCTTCTAACTAAGCGATCCAGCTGTTGTATATTGCGGGGTTGAGCAACGAGGGCTGGATCGCGACTGCGACGAGGGCCCATGCGACAGGATTTCTCTCCCACTTACCAGACAACTCCATACGCTCCTTCTCCGACTACATCCTGGATATCGTATTGCTCCGAGACGTTGAAGGAGATCTTTCTGGACCCAGTGCTGGGATTGGGCGCCCGGTTCGACATGGTGAGGCTATCTCGAGCAACGGCTCAGCGTCGAATGCGGGGTTGAGGAATGGGGGAGACCGGCGGACGAGGACTGCACAGTAGATGCAGTAGCCGGGAGAGGAACACTTGCTATGGCAAGTGAATAATCGAGGGGATTCGGGGAAGTGTGCAAGGCGAGGTGCGATGGGAGTGAGCGCAGGATTCTTTGTTGTTTCCTGTTACCAGTGGAGAGGGAGCGATGGCTGCAGTGCAGAGCTTCCTTTAGCGTCAAAGCACCCGGCAACTTTCTATGCGGCTTCCGAATCTCCTTTCTGGAGCCCTGTCTGTAACAGCAAGATCACTCCACAATCTCTTATCGTGTGGTATATAAATATATTGATAAAACTGACGGCCGCGTTCGGATTGCAAGTGCAATGTCGAGTTGGTCAATACAGAATACCGGCGATGTTTCTTTGAGGAGGCTGGCGGTCGTTTCTTTGGCAAGGTCAACTTTTGCGCGCTCGGCCTTGTCAGTGTCAGGAAGGTTGGGCTGTCGCAGCTCTGAAATATGGACCGGGACTCGAGCAGAGCGGTCTTGGGCCTCTTTCAGATGTATAATATGTATTGGCAGCTTGTGAAAGTGAAGAAGTCTTCTAAGTCAAAATATCTGTCAGCTTTTGTTTTCTTTGTTCTGTTCCTTCAATTAGAATCTGCGAAGTCTAGAGCTTCGAGAGATCCCCCTAAGCATTTGCTCAGAACCATGATACTCGAGCAAATGACTGAAGCTGGCAGTCTACAGGCGCATCTTCCTCTGATCATGAATACTGTTGCGAAATTGGGAATCATACCTTTAGACAGTATGAAGTCTGCTCTGTGTTCCAGACTGACGTTGAAAATGCCCCGCTACAAGGATTTGGTGGTTGCAGAAGGGAGTTATAGTTTGCCAGTGACTTGAGAAGACTCGAAGTTGCAATACCAATCGAGTAAGGAGATCGGAATCGAGGTTGCGATGTCTGGTAAAGGATGGAAAGAGGAAGAGGAAGTACAAGAGTCCACGATGTAAATGTACCTCTTGTCCTCTAACAGCTTAGAGGTTAGCTGTAACTCGGACAATGACTCCTGGGATAAGTACCTGTACCCCTCTCCCTAGCGAGCTTACGGGCCCCGAGGTTCTGTGTGTGCAGCCGCGTTGGTGTTGTCACTTTCTTTGGGGGTTGTATGGGTTGCCTTGAGCTCTCATCCAGCGTATCAGGGGGAACTAACAGGGTAAGACAACCATCACGGGAGGAGGTCGACCTCCTTTCATCGTTAAGCGCCGAATACCCATCACATTCTCCTCTCATAGCCCCCTCAATCCCCATTTTGCAAAGTCACATCCATCAAAATAGCTCACGAATAACCCCGTAGATGCCACCCTTCAAGCCAAAGGCGCCTGTTTCACGAAAGGGACGGTTTCATGAGTGGTCCCCCAGATGTGACCAAGTGTTGCTTCTATATTACTCTGCAGATTCCAGGAACGACACCCAACCAAATTATCAAAGTACCAACATTTTTCAGCCTTTCAATGTATTTGATCCCTCACCCTATCTCCCGTGTGATCTTGTGGCTATTATTCGACGCCATCAACCTTTTCCACTCCCACTTCACGGACCCCAAACTCGAAAGAGAAGAGGATCGAAAGGAGCAGGTCTCTTTCCCCGTATTGCCCTGACCACGGCATCTGGGGTAGCACGAGAGGGACCATCCGTACCTGAAATTCCAAATCAGGTACGTCGCACCAAATACCGTCCCAATTTGGCACATTCTAGGCCGTTGGAGAGATCAACATCTGAAAGAGAGAGAAAAATTCGGAAGAAATGTGTACTCGGGTATCAACATCTCTGCACCAATACAACTTTCGGAATAAGCATCCGTTCCAAGACTCGGAAGGAAGGTTTTTCCTAGCTGCCCGGGGGGTTCATGCAATGTGATCTGTGAAGAAGGTTGTGATCAGATGGAGGGGAAGAGCCGTCGTTTAGGACTTGTTTGACCATCTCGTCTCAACTCATCCCTACCCGGAGTTCACAAGGTACTTAATACTTGCATATATCCATCCGACTCCGAAGTTTCTTTGTGTAGCGCCGGCTTTCAACTTTAACGTCACTATCACATTTATTTCACGATTTGCAATGAATGGTGGTTTGAAAAATGCATAAAGGTATCAATTTCAGCAACCGCCAGAGCCGTTGCTTTACCAGAAAGGTGTTTGGTTTTCCCCCAAATCCTATAACTTGATTTCGAGGCATAAACAGAGTTGCTATACCATTGCATTTTTGGCATCTCATATGTCATCATAGATCTCGTATCTGAGGTTCCAGAGAGTTGGTCAGAGGGACGACCATGGTAGAAAATAGAAAATAGAAATGACAGTAAATGTTTCAGCATCATACCTGCCTACCTGGCTCTTGTTGTTTTCTTTATCTAGAGTAGACAATTATTCTAAAACTTCAGAGCACTTCTTCTTATTTCAAATGTCCAAGATAATCTAGGTAAATAGAGAACCTTCACGTACGGCAGGAGCTATGGACACACGAAGTTTGTAGTTTTACTTAACTAGGTAAGGGAACATGAGTGAGTCAAAAACGTGATTAGTCAAAGGCCTGAATGTGAATAATTAATCTTGAAGTGTTAGCTTTTGTTTTCACTTCACCTTTTACTTTCTTCGTTTCTATTTATAAATTCAAGACGAGAAACTATTGGCCAGTGCACCCATGAGTACTCCACTTCCTAGATCACGTGCACATTCACTCAGCCCGACAACCCTGAAGGTTCACAATCTATTTGCATGTGGCCATTTTATTATTCCCCTAAGCCTCAGCCTTCCTCCAACATCCATCCTTCCTTCCAACAGGGTCCTCTCCTTTTCAATTCTCTAATCCTCTTCCTTTCTTTCCATCAACCAACTTCAACGCTGTCTGCGACATTTACCAATTACCAACACTTGAAGATCAGCAATCAAAATGGCCTGGGGACGATCAACACCGAAGCCTCCCCCACCACCCCAATCAGCTTTTGTGTAAATACATAACCCCCTTTACCTGCGGAGCAAGATACTAATAATTCTGCCAGGAAATCCCTTCCTCTCATCTTCTTCCTGATCTTCTTGGGCATATGCGCCTTCGTTGGTTACCACATCTACCTCTCCGTCCAAAACATATCCCATGCGGCCTCCGATAAGATGCAATCTAAGAACGTCGTATTTACAAAGGATGGAGTCAAGGTCGGGGTTAAGGAGCTGAAAAATGAGAACTACGTCGATAATACACAGAGCTTTATGGTCAAGGCGTGGAATTTGAGCACATTCCCAGGATATAAGAGTCGCCTTTGGAACCAGGAGGCGCAAAAGGATGCCAAGATGGAATCCAGAAAACCGTGAGTAATTGATCTCCCAGTCTTCAGCTCTGAATCATATACTGGGTGCTGCCTCTTGCTCGTGCCCAAAGCAAAGAAATGGGGATGCGGGGGGAGCTGCGAATGTGTTTCTACATCTGGCGTGATCGCGTGTCAGCAGCATTCGGCTTTCTTTTTAGTTGCCCGCCAATTTTTAATTTCTATGCTGACGTGTTTCTTCCCCAGGTTTTCCCGAACCTCCTCAAGCAAATCCAAGTAAGCTGGAAATAGTGGAGATTGTCTATATTTTTTCCAAATGATACCCAAATGTCTCTTGCGAATCGCCTCTTCCCATCCACGAATTCCATTTCTCGTCAGTCCATATATGTTACCGGCGGTTCATTCAGGGGTGATCTTGTTCTATATTATGGGAGGAATTCTCCCTTCAAATCGCCAGCACAAATATTGCGATGGAGGTGGTAGGCTTGTGCAGATGGACTTGATATAGTCTTTGATTCTTTCTTTGGGCCTGGAGTTAACTGGTGTAAGATTAAAATCTGGGGTTTCTTGTTCATTTGTTCGATTAGCAGCTGGACTTTTTACATATTTCAAATTCTTCAAATTACTACCTGTGCCATTTCATTGTTCATGTTTAAAGTCATGAGAGTGGTAAACCTTTGAGTGTATATATAGCACCTGGACAGAACTGCGGTGGAGACTTTCCCGCTCCTAAGAACGTTTTAGCCACGGAAAACAACTCTCAGAAGCAGTGTCTATAGCAGAAAAGCTTCCAATGTGCCTTTAGAACACAAGTTCATTGCTCTGGAGCTTAGTAGTTACTGCAGTTATTTATAAAATCTGCTGCTTATTTGCCGCATTCTTTTCAAAGTACCAACGGCTAGATCGTAGCCTGGACAAAATCAAGCTTACTTATTCCACCAGAAAATACCCCACCAATGATCTGAGTCCCTTGATCCTGACCAATGAATCCTCGCCAAGGTCAGTTGCCTATTTTGGGATTTTTGACCTCACTTACTCAATTACTCATTTAAGTAACAACCTCAAAAGCAAACCTAAATGACGGAACCTTACGAATACACACCGCTCCCCTCATCAGAAACACACATCCGTCTACTCACGCTCCCACCCGGACCCAAAACCGGCGAAATAACCTGCTCCATAACAGCCCACCCCCTTTCCAACGCCCCGGACTTCTCCGCAGTATCCTATTGCTGGGGATCCCCAACCGACAAGCAAACAATCCTCTGCGATGGAAAAGCCATCGAGATTCCTTCCACCCTCCACAGCTTCCTCTCTCACCTCCAACTAAAAGGGGAAACTCACACTCTTTGGGTGGATTCTATATCTATCAACCAATCTGACAATGAAGAGAAGGGGAAACAAGTTGGTGAAATGCGGAATATCTATTCCTCAGCTACTCAGACCTTAATCTGGCTCGGGGAGGAGGAAAATGGAAGTTCAATCGGTCTAAAGTTCGCAACGAGACTTTCGGAAGCATTGTATGAGGAAGCTGACGAAGAAGGCGATAAGAAAAAGGGGATAAAAGCCTCGCTCGTCCGGTTACGGCACGATTTTCAATTCTCAGCAGTCTGGAAACCGGGGTGGAAGGAATTGTTCGCGCTCCTGGGTCGTTCTTGGTTCCAACGGGCGTGGATTATACAGGAAATCTGCGTTTCTGAAGATGCCTTGATGATATGTGGGGATTCATCGATCCTTTGGAATGATTTTACGCGTGCCTTTGCTTACACGATGGACAGACATATTTGGGTCATTGAATTCTATCGGAACCCGAATGTTAACTTGCTGTTTTTGTTGATTCTCTCGAAGCATGAGATTTCCGAGGGGACTAAGACGAGATCTTTGAACGTTTTGGCGAGGCATCGGATTTTTGATGCGACGGATCCGAGGGATAAGGTGTTTTCCTTTTATGGACTTTCTTGTCATGATAGTCTTGAAGAGGCGGGTTTTGTTCCGGACTATGAGCAGACGGCTAAGAGTTTGTATTTGAAGCTTGCGACATCTACGATTCAAAAAACGGCTAGTTTGGATCTCTTCAGTGTTCCTAGATTTGTGAGGGATTCGGAACTGCCTTCTTGGGTCCCGGATTGGGGATGTACTGGGCCAATGAGTTTCAGTCTTTTGCAGTTGGAGGGAGAGGAAAACGAAAGTGTGACTACGGTATATGCGTCAACCAAGGGATCAAAGTGCGAATTTGTTCTTGACGAGACTCAAACCCGTCTACGGCTCTCTGGATATATTGTGGATAGAATTACCTCGATCAGTCGAATTTCGAAACCTCATGATGAGAACTTGATATACGGTTCTGTGCGGAAACAAGCCAGGAATTTCCAACAGGACCAGCAGATTGTGTTTGACTGGAAGGAATGTGTAGGATTTGGTTCCAGAGCTAAATATCCAACTGGAGAATACGTCGAGGAAGCATTCTGGCAGACTTTGATTGCTGGGTGGTACGATATAGACGACAATGAAGAGGACAGCAAGGAGAATACCGATAAGATTATTCGTAAAGTTGCACAGCGACAGTGGTTTCTTGACAAGCTGCAGAAACTCAACTTACATAGAAGTATATGGGTTTGGATACTTATCGCTATCATGCGCCATATATTGAGAATTTTTATTGTAGACCCACAAGCTGCTTTCAATATGTTTGTTGGATGTATGCTGCGTAGAAAGATTGGGATGACAAAGAATGGGTATATGGGGTTGTTTCCGGGTATTGCAGAGGTGGGAGACTATGTAGCTCTTTTTGAAGGCGGAAAACTACCACTTATCATAAGGCCGAATGGATCTGATTGGGAACTTATTGGCGACTCGTATATACATGGTATTACAAAGGGAGAACTGTGGGATGTGGAAAAATGTAACAACATGTGGTTTGTTTGAAATTTAGTCTTATCGACCGAGGATCCAATTGGCAACTGTAATTGAAACTAGGATATATATAATTCAACGCAAAAGTCTACACTCCGAGATAAGATTGAGGAGAAGAACGGCTCGTAGACGAGTGTTTAAAGGAGAGTAATAAACATAATAGTATCTGTGCCTTTAAAAAGTACGAGATGAACAAGTCATCCAAGTAAGGGGCCAATACCACACTATTGGTAAGGCCCTTTTTTAATTTCGAGCCGCAAATTGTCTAACAATCATACTGGAAACTTCCAGATAATCTAACGCCAACCTCAATTGTTTTGACACATTCGAGTTGCAATAAGTTTTGCACATCCGTCAAGGCTTCTCCGTTGTTGTCTTGGTTGATACGGTCAACGCCCGGCAAACGTCCAATCTTCCAATTTCCCTCATCCATATAAATTCCACACGCCCGCTTGTCCCATTTGTAGTGTATTGTCTGGGGATCGATTCCTGCGGTGTTCACCAAGGAGTCTATCCTAATTGACCCTGTTTGTTGGGGGAGCTGGGAGAACAACGCGCGCTCGTCACTCGAAGCCGCCCTGATATTCGAAGCCGCATTTTCTGGAAAATAGGATTCGCATCAAGCCGACGCTTCGCGGATTAATTGTGGTCGCGCTGGCGTAGGTCCCACGATGATCATGGATGGAGGCGGTGGTGGAGGAGGTAGTGGAGATGGACATCATTCTGATCCATCTCCATTGTTTTGGCGCTAAAACAATCGCTTAGGTTTGGCTTCGTCCTCTTCTTGACAGGCTTCCGGACTTACAGACTTCAGCACAACTGTGGTATACGATATGTCCCCAAAGTTGTGTTTTCTTCTCTTATTTTCTTCTCGTTCTCTACGATGCAGTAGCAAAGCGCGTCCCCCACGTTCTGGTCTTCGATCGATTACTTCCCGCAAAGTTGCTATTGAAGACAATGGTCGTTGGAGTAGTACTCGAGTAGTTGAGTAGTTTGTGAATACGCTGTCGATAGCTTTTGTATAGCGAAAAGTAAGAGTTACTAGACGATTTTGAAAGAGATAGTGATCACTGAGCAACGGGATGATCAAATGTTTATAATAATTATACAATACGTGGACTGGTTTTTGTTTTCTCCACAATCTCAACTCCGCCCGAAAGATTTTGACAAAAGATTTCTGAATGATGCTTTGGGCTTGACCGCGGTACTTTCTGGGTAGAAGCCGGGCGGAGCAAGCGTTCCCCACACCCCGCCTATTGCATTATTTCCAGCCATAGTCTCCAGATCAACAGACCTTGTCATCTCTGGCTGGGCGTTCGGTTCTTGGAGAATTCTTGCCTCAAGCTCTCTTATAATACTCTCTTTCTCAAGCAACTCTTGTCTCTTTTCATTGATTTCCCGTTGAACCTTGACTTCCATCTCTCGGAGCTTTTCTTCCTCACGTCTCAACAGCTCTTCCCTTTCGTGTAAGTTCTCAGGCAGCATGGCATTTACGACTCCAGAAGTTGGTTGGGTCGGAAGTAATGAGTCTTCTTCTGATAGATACCATTCTGGAAATCTTCCAGTTTCTCCACTAACATAAGAAACTCCGTGTAACCAACGCGGTGTACCTTGTACAGGAGTCTCACAAACGTTAGTACCAGGGAATCTAATTATAATCCTGCATAATAACTCACTATGTCATATATTAACGTCCCCTTGGTGAATCTCAACCGACCAGTTTCTGGCTCTGGATTATAATCATAAGCTGCCTGTAAGATTATTAGCATCATATAGATGGCAATGGGGTCGACCTACAAATCTCATTATTCCCAGTGGATTGTGACAGGGTGTAGCAGTGGGACTTTTTGGCGTCAAACCCAAAGAAGAGCGCGAGGAGCTTAATTCTCCATAGCCTACAATGGCATTCCTTCGCATGAGCTTCTGGGCTGGCGAGGAGGGAGGATGTTCCATCCGGCGTTCGTCTTCAATTTCCCCGTCTTGGTCTGGGCTTGCGCGGTGGTGTTTAAATGCCCGGTAAGAAGTTGTTGGATAATTATCCCAATCTTGATAATAGTGCGAGCCCTGGGATCGCGCTGAGAATTCTCTCATTGCTAACAATTGTAACTGACCTGCAGCAATTTCATCTTGAAACTTTGCTGTAATCTTTGGGATGTTCCTTTGAAGTATCTGGTTAGATTGACCTTGCTCTTTAAGCGCCATATAACGCGGCGCCTGGAGTTCATAAGCAATAGATCCGTCAACAGCACTCTTCAGCCCGAGACCAAAACTAGCATCTGCCCATTCTCGAACATCGGAAAGAGGCGGCACCTCAAGTTCATATGCAATAGATCCATCAAAAGGGTTCTTCAGTCCAAGACCAAGGCCTTCATCTGCCCATTTGCGAATTTCAGAACGACTATGTTGGGTTTCAGAAAAACTATTGGCGGTGGATTGGGCCTCCTTGTATTCAACTTGCAAGCGAGGTAGCACGGTTGTCTGCTGAGCCTCCGTATTTTCATCTTTCACGCGAGGTAGCACGGCTGTCTGATCAGTTCCCTCCATTTCATTGGGGGTAGGCTGAGCCTTCTTAATTTCGTCCCCCAAGCGAGGTACTATGGTTGTATATCGAATGTCGGCATGGTTATTGGCGGTAGGTTGAACTTCCTGTTCTTCGTCTTTTAAGCGAAGTACTACGGTTGTACGGCGAATGTCGGCGTGATCGGTGGCGTTTATTTGAGTCTCCTTATTCTCGTCTTTGAGATGAGGTACTATGGTTGTTGAGGTTTCTGACTGCGATGTATACGACTGACTCAAGTAATTGAGCGATTTCAGGCCTGCGTGTGAGACGGACTTATAATCCTCCGAGAATCTCGAACTCATCAGACTACTCTGCGATGAGGAATTCTCTTGTTCCGTCGTTGCTTCATATTGAATGCAATCATCGTTATTTTCACTTTCTAGATTTGGCGCTGGCTGATCCACTATTGAAGATCGTCTATCACCATTCGCTAGGGCAAAAGTCAGCTTAGTTCGTCGAAAACAAGAAAAAAGCTCAACAGACCTGTAATCCATGGGTGTTTCAGTGCCTCCGAGCTAGAAATCCTCTTACTGGGGTTTACTTGTAGAAGTTGTCTAACGAATTCTACACCAATCGAACTGAGACCAACTAACTCTTTTTCCGGAAAAGGAATCTTGTCATTGTAGTAATCGTTGAAGACTCCATCGTGCGGAAATAGTATCGTGCCAGTGATGAGCCGAAAGACAATACATCCCAGAGCCCATAGGTCAATCAAGTTTGTGTATTCTGTGTTGGCGGCAGATGAGGGCATTGGCGGGCAGAGTCGAACCTCAGGGGCCATGTAAGACACAGTGCCTCCTCGAGTATCCAGTACCGTGCTACCAGTCAACCTTTTACTCATGCCGAAATCCGCAAGTTTCACCCACCAATCAGGTCGGCCATGAACGACAAGAACGTTCTGAAAACTTTAGTTTAGGACATTATACAAATGTGGAAATTTTCTGCTGATTGAGTACTCACCCCAGGTTTGAGATCTCGATGGGCGAACGACTCCAGATGCATAATGTTCAATCCCGTAAGTATTTGAAGGCCAATGTCCCTTGCTTCCGTTTCAACCACTTTGCTTTGTCCGAGAACTTTATCAAGGTCACCCAGAGGGACATATTCCATGGCCAGGAATACATCTCTGCCATACGGAAACCAACCATAGAACTCTACAAAGCAAGCTGCTGCCTTGTACTTCGCAAAGTTAGAATACCGAAGACTAGTTTGTTTGTGTAACATGGCATACCCTGGGTTTCGAGAACTCGAGCAACGCCTTCAATTCTCTTTCATAGTCCGCATCATTTAATCGTGTATCTGCAGTCCAAATCCTCTTCAGTGCTCTCTGCCTTTGCCCATGGCTTTCAAGGCGCACTTCGCCGAAACCGCCACGACCGAGCGTCTTCAACACCTCCCATTTTCTTGTTGTCCGTTGGGCTCGAATGACTCTCGCAGGGTCGGATATTATGTGAATCTCTTCGACATAATCGTATGTTGCCTTCGCTTCGATTCGCCAGTGCTCCAAGTCGGAAGTGTACGACATCCGGTGCTTAGAAACTGTTCATAGCCTCGAGGCTAGAACATTCGTAAGGCTACAGTGAGAGTAATTGACAACGTATATGTCCCTCGCAGAGTGCAAGCTTCGCCAACACATCGAATTCGTCGGACAGGAAAACCGTTCTTCTTGTCAATTGAGCGACACGTAGTCTGACTGAGGTGAGCGGATGTGTTGAATCTCGAGAGTCGAGACATCGAGATATCGAGGCTATGCCAAGTGCTTCAGCCGCAGATTATGACCACCATTGTAGGTTAATATACCATGGGCTTTAAATAGCTTTTCCTGGTTGAGGGGGTGGTTTCCAGGGCTTGCCACCCAATCATTTCGTGGTGGCGGTATTATCGTCAGCAAGGGGGCCAACAGGAAAAAATCAAAGTGGAAACCGCCCTCATAATATGGCACAGAAAGCAAAGGGGGTTTTACCGTTTTATCATGGAGATTGGGACCGGGTTCGCAGTAGTAGCGTTTGCTGACCAGTGTCTCAAGTAAGTTAAACAAGCCTGAACAATAAAAAACCCTCTCTGAGATGCCGCAGCCTTGTCTCGGCGGAACACATTTTGGAAAATTCAGGAAGTATAGACTAACAAAAAGTTCAGATATGGGAGGAAGTTTGTCAGAAGGTGTCAGAGCTATCTCCACGCAGAAGATGAAGCCACTGAACTTCTTATCGCAATTGAGAGCAACTGGGTCAAGATTGAAGCCCAAATTGAGATTCTGCAGAAAATAGCGGGGAGCCTAGACAAAAGGCTGCAAGACATTCAATCCCAAGTTCTCTCTCAGCTGGAAGGAAAATTAAAGACAGCAACTTTGATAATAAATCAACTCGAGAGCGAGAAAAAAGACAAAAAGTTGAAAGAGAAATTAAAGCACGACGAAAGAGATCTCGCGACGAGAATGCGAAGTTTGGGAGGCATGCCGGCATCGAAGAGATTGAAATATGTTTCTAAGAAGGAGTCTCTCTACAAAATCGTCGAGGAGATTGAGAAATGGCAAGCTAGATACGACCCAACCTGGATTTTGATCATGCAGATGTCCATCGGTGAGATCGACAACAGATTGGAAGAGCAAGAAAAAAATCCTGAAACGGGACAAATTCCTATCATCACAGCTGCGAAAGGAATTCGGGACGCCGCAAGAGCAATTCAGGAAGGAACGACCGAGAATCGACAAGGAGTCTGGATTGAAAAGATCCACTTGAACTCCTCTGCGATTGCCCGCTCTTCAGTCCTATTCTCGGATTTAGCAGGCACGGCTGTCCTCATCGACAAAATGGCGGTGAATCAAGCAGCAAATGTCAAAAAAACCATCAAGGAAGTGAGGAACCTAGCCCGCATCCTCGCAGAGGTCGACCCAACAACTTTTGGCCTCTTGAAATGTCGAGGCGTAATCAAGACCGAGAATGCACAAGAACCGGTTTCTTTCAAATTTGTACTTGATATTCCACCTGGCTTATCGAACCCCCAAAGCCTAAGGACTGTCCTTCTTTCAGGAAAATCCTATCCTTTGGATGAACGTCTCAGCTTGGCGAAGAAAATTGCTAGCTCAGTTTTGTTCGTTCACACCGTCCAATTCGTACATAAGAATCTAAGACCTGAAACTATCATAATTTTCCAGAATGCGCAGTCAAATATAGGATCCCCATTTCTGGCGGGTTTTGAACAATTTCGCCTCGAAGATGGGAATACTTATCGAGCAGGTGATGATGTCTGGGAACACAACTTGTGTAAGTTCATCAATGAAAACTGGAAACTCTGCTAACCGGGTAAAAAAGATCGTCATCCAAGTCGACAAGGAACACATCCTGAGGTAGACTATCAGATGCAGCATGATATCTACAGCTTAGGTGTTGTGCTGCTCGAAATCGGCTTATGGACCTCATTTGTGCTCTATGATATCGAAGAACTGTCCTTCCCAGACACAATACTCAACTTGGACAATCCGAAATTCCAACGGAAACCCGAAAGAAGCGCATCCCAGAACAAAACAAAACTGGAAGACCTTGCTGCGAGTGAACTTCCAAATCGACTGGGGACAAGGTACACCGATGTTGTGTTATCGTGCTTGCGATGCTTAGACCTAGATTCTGCCGGAATGAGGCAAGGCTTTGGAACAGATGACATGGATTTGGAGGATGAGGACGGAATTGTGATTGGAGTCCGATATATTGAGAATGTGCTTGAGAGGATACAGGAAATTGTTTTGTAACAAGGTTTGAAAAATAGAGCCCAGCAAATCGAGCCACCACGTGACTGATTGACAAGAACCACCAGATGTTGTAATAAACACCCCAGACTCCAAAAGGACTTGTCAATGTGAGAAGAAAAATCTTTTGGTTCCATCTCAATGTTTCTGGTATCAAATCTTGGACTACTCAATCACATTCACGTGACCCTAATAGCGTTTATACAATCACGGCGATGAGAACGGCAGTTAAATACCCCTCGTTGTTCTTTCTTTCTAGAATAACTTGAAGTATTAACCCAAATAGTTTGGAATATCCAAATTTCATTGTCTCAAATATCCAGTGTAAGTTTCCAGTGCTCCAAGTGTTTAGAACACTTTACCTGAATTACCCTACGAAGCTGGAACAACGAGCTGGAAAGGCAGGTACGACCTTCAGGAAAGTATTTCATCACGAGCCACCTTTGGAACCAATGGTTTTATGAAGACCGTGCCATACCCTTTTCAAAACCCATTTTTGAATGGACTTGACCCCCGGTTTTGGTTGGGCAGCGGATTTGGAAGAACGAGATGGGTCTTAATAACTCTTCCAAATACGAGTACTCTTTCTAATAAGATAAATCAATCTTTGAAGAGATTCTACTTCGACTCAGCCAAAGACCAAGCGGCCATTATATACAAAAATTTTGAACGCTGAACGCCCCCATCATGTACTTCGATCACACACAATCCCCGACTCGTGTTTTTTTCTATTTTCCTTCCCCTCTGATTTTCCTAACCAGTAAACCCAGGTAAGGACTCCCAAGCCGAACTCCAAAGCCAAAAATCAATAATCAAACCCTGTCCCATCAATGTTTCGTATTCAAATGGCCCGCCGAATTCAGTCCAAAATCCGTGTTGTAATCATCCTTTGATCTTAACCTCTCCTCTTGCTCCGCGAGCAATGTCTTCTTCGTCTTATGCATCTTCATGTACACGTAAACCCCAGCAATAATCGTGAAGAGAAATGTGATGCCCAGTACGATGGTGTTAACGAGGTTATTCTTGGATTGCGTAACGAGAAGGGTTCCGAAGTAGACGATGATGATTTGTTTGGGAAGAGTGAGGAAGGTTGCGACTGCGAAATGCCAGAATTTAACGTCGCAAGTAGAAAATACAGCAGTGGAGAAATGCGATGGAACGACGGAGAAACGGATGACGAGGACGACCTGAGTATGGGGTTAGTAGTTGAACATTCCGTGGGAAGGAAAAGAACATACCCAGAATCCACCATCTCGGGTCAATCTCGCCAAAGCACCGTAGTTGAGATTCGATCTTTCGAGTTTGACGGCCTTTCTTCTGAAAGCGTATTTGAACGCATACCAAGTTCCAACTATTCCATGTTAGCATTTGTTCAAGAATAACTTGGATGGCTTTCATACCCTCTCCTACAAATGTCCCGACTGCTACGATAGCAAATCCAATCCATAAACCCCAGACAACACCACAAAGTAAAGCGACAAGTTCATGGCCAAATAATGGAGGGAAAGAAATGGCGATCAAGATAAGTACAGGAACAACAAAGCCGCCGGGTACATCGCGAATCTTCTCAGCGAGAGGTCTTAAGTACTGTGTTTGTTAGTATTTGTTTTCTCTCCCCTTTCTCTCGCAACATACCTCGACAATTTCAGTATGATGTATCGTGAATAACGCGACACCAACAGCCAAAACGATCGTTAAAATATGCCACGCTATATCACAATCAGTCTAAGAAACCCCAGAAAATCGAACAGGAGACCTCACGTATATATTTTGCTTTCGTGAAAAAAGACTTCCAGTCAACGGGCTTATATTCATATCCAATCTCCTCAACTCCCGGCCGGCCGGCTTTCCTGTCCCTGGGCGATTCCATTTCCATCGCCGACGCCATATTCGACATATTTCTTTCCTTCCTCGAAATCGTATCGTCCTAGATGATAGGGAAAAAGTGCCGTGAATTGTTGACGAGGAGGAGTACAAAAAATGGTGGTTCCAGACGCACAATATTTCAAAGGAAAGTTGACGTCGGTACTGCATACATCGTTATATTAAACTGTCAGAGGTACGAGGGGGCCCAATTAACCTTTGGTGACTCGTGCGTTTCGCCTCTGGTTGCGCTGACCACAAAGCGCGTTTAGAAGGGGGTTTCATGCGCAATGCACCAACTATCTTCCTTGTTATGGGCGGTAACTTTGTACTCCGCCACCCTCTCTAATTCGTTGGTATTTTCGGATGATTTTCCTTGCGGTTCAATCAGCAGTCCGACACGATCTTCGAGATCGCCCGGGGCCTTAATTGTGGAGAAAACGCCCTCAACCCTGTTGGGCGATTGGCGTGAGGCGTTGTTGGTCAAACACCTTGCGATAGATGTTTGACTTGGTGTGATGGTGGTTCAAAATAATTTGAGTAAAGGTTTCTCCAGAAGCTGTTGAACTTAACTCCCATTCTTCTCTAAAAACTGGATTTCGACTCTCAATTTCGCATTGCCTGGAACTTGGCATCCAGGGGCGCCAAGATGTGGGGATACCTTCAGCTTCAGGATCCCCGTAAAAGAGACTAGTACCGAAATTCTCCGGCAGCTACTTGTCAATTGCCATAAAACATTAGGGAATTATTCTCGAAGCCTGAACATTTGTTGCTTCTGGTTAAGTGCTTCTCATTGCCTGAGATGAGGCTGTCTTAACCGAGCCCCTGGTCTGGACCTGAATATCCTTACGTAGGGGTTCCATGGCAACGCTATGCTGAAAGCTGCTTACTGTTTGTATATATAGAAGTTGGAGCTGACGTAATTCACGAATGAAAAAGGGTTGGCACGAATTAGGATAAGGAGGTGATAGACAATTGAGGATAATGAGTCCAAGAGATTGAGACAAAAAAGTAAAAAGGGACAAGCTGAAGTGACTTAGAAATTCCATGTAAACCGAGATCCGGAATCTTGTGACAGTATTCACAGTGTTTGAAACCCGTTTAGAGCATAAAAAGGAAGAACACCACGTTCCAAACAAAAACGAAAACGACGTTTAACTCCGAATCAAGAAACAAAACCATAACATCCAACAACACCAAAACTCATAAATCGAAATAGGCAGAATTCAGAAACATCCTTTGACCATGGAACCATGCCGACTTTCTCAGCTGGCGTAACACTTGCCCCCCCCTAAACAAAAAAAACGACATTCAAGTCTGCATCCAGAAACAAAAACAAAACACCAAAAGCCACCAAAATTCGTAGCCAGAGTCTAAAATCAGAAATCCCTCTTACTTCACAAAAGTGCAAGGAATCATGCCAACCTTCTCAGTTGCCGTAATTCTTGCCTTCCACCATCCATCATCAGATGTATCGTCAAGTATTTCCAACGACTGTCCCCGCAGAAATCCAAGCTCCTGATCCGAGTGAGGAGTAAAAAGATGTGTTGCGGTCACAGTCCGAATGACCTTTGGCGGCGGCAATGGTACTGGCCTTCGTTTTACGGCTGGTGGTGTTGGAGAGAATCCAGGCTGAGCATTCGGGCCGGGAGAGTATGCTGGTGGGGAGGAAAAGGATGAAGCTGGCGAACCTAGTGACATCGGGGAACTTGGTGAAGTTGGTGGATTTAATGACATTGGCGATGTTGGCGACATAGGTGGTGAGAACTGTGAGACAGGCGTAGAAGGAAAGAAACTCGGCATTGGCTTAACGGGACCAACACAAGGGTCAAATCTCTGAAATTGCTGAGAAACTTGACCGACAGAAACCGGTTCGTTAATTCCGACCATAACTTCCGGTTTGCCCTTAATCCCGAATTTGTTCCCACTGGCGTTCGTCAAAACCTTCTTTATAGAGGACTTGTACTTGTGTTTACTGAATCCATATCCGAATCTTGAAACACTTTGAAGTTCATCCCATTCAAACCCTCAAGCCATTCTGCAAGTGCGCCGATATGTTCTGAGCCGCCAACAAATAATGCAATCGCTTCTCCGTTACGAAGCTCTGCGCGTTTCCCAACTGTCCATGTATAGAGGATTCTTCCCGGGTCGGCTTGACCTGAGGTCAAAAGTTTGTCGACAGAGTACCCCAAATCTTCGTACATCGAGTCACGGTTCCATCCAGCGAATGGAAAGTACCAGCCGCTGATTCTGATATGGTTGTATGGATGTCGTGGCTGAGGAAATCCTCCTTTTTCATATTCTCCAACAACGTCACTCATAAGGCTTTTCGTATTTCTCGCCACCCTTTTCCCACTCCAACTTCTATCCATTTCTATTATCGGTTTCCTTCGACCTATCTTCGCTGGAGACTTCTTGAGTAACTTCCATGGATGTGGTATGCTTTTCAGCCACGCAATCGAGTTGCCTGTTTCCTGACACCGAACGCTCGAATCCTTAGGGTTCGCCCACTTCATTTGGTTCAGCACTCCGCAGCCAAAGCCTCGCCACATGTGCATAGGCCAACATTCGGCGCAAAATACCATGGCGCATGTTACGGCAAATTGCACAACCTCACCCGCACCATCGAAAGTCGTTCCCATGTCATCTTCTTGAGCTCCGCCGGTCCCGAATGCATCTCGTACTGCCTGAACTGCCTCAGAACGAACCGAGTGTTCGATAACATCCAGAGCCATCAGTCGCTGTCCAAGAGTTGCCAAAACAAGAAGTATATCGTTAGGTTTCTCGCGAGATGTCTCGGTTCCGCCCTGGCTGACTTCCCGAGAGTAAGTCTTGTCTTCGCGATTTTGTACCCAATTGTAAATGCCTTTCCCAACGAGATTTGCAAATTGGAATGCAGGAACTATCAAGCCAGTGGGGTCGAATTGCGCTGCGGTATCTGCCATATTCACAGAAGAAGTGGTTGGTATCGTACTTTTCGATCTTAAGGTGTAATGGAGGTGTTTCATAGAATTTGGGGGGAAGACTTGATTTATTCTCCACGCAACACTTCAGCCTCATCAATGAGGGGTCTCGAACATTCGCGCTGATGATGGTGTGTTGAGCTTTCTCTTTTTGGTTTTGCCACTGAAGCCCATATCGAACAAGGCTTTCCTAAAGTGGTGATCAGCTGCACATCTCCCGTCCTCTTTCCTATCATGATTTGACGGGAGGTTTACTTACTAAGACGCAACCAAAAACCATCCATTGATGACTGGTATACCATAGAAAAAGCAACCCCAAATGGTTGCCCAGCTGCCAAGAAGTGTGGTAGTACAAAAGTCCTCAGTGGGAAGTTACTGGCGACTTTCCTTCGCCAAAACAAGATGTGGCTTCGCAAATGCCACAACAACGAGGCCCACCCAAAAGTTATGGGAAAGCAATGTTTAGATAGCTCAGTCCTTCAGAATATTTGTGTAATCTTCTTCGAGTCAGACTCAGTACTTTGAGCTCCACTTGGGTTATGATACCCACTTGGCTTATGATATCCAGCAAAGACCACCCAAGCTTCGACTTTTCGGCAAACAACGGTTCTTTCAACGTCAACCTCATTGCTAAAGATGTTAATTCCCATCTCCAACAGGTCCCCAGTTTTGATCTCGTATGCACGAGATTCTTCTTTTTGGGGTGATAATCTTTTGCCATTCAGCCAAGTACCGTGATACGATCTTGTATCCTGGATCCAAACTCTTCCTTCATTATCACCCCAAATTTCGGCGTGCAGTCGTGACATCACCTTGGAGTCGAACTCCGTATTGTACCACTCAGGGACAAAACCCATTCTCCCTAGTTTTAGCCTTGCTGGAGCAAGAGGCAGTTGTATCAGCTTAGGCTTGAAGGTTTCGTTGATCGAAGCCAAGAATAGAATTGGATTGGAAATATCTCCTATAACCCGGAGACAACATCCAGCAGATGCTTTGTCGGTTTCAGTTAAATCAGTGGAATAGTTGGAAATAAGGTTTATCATAGCTATGAACTTGTTTCTCTGCCAAAAAGGGTCCAAGGGACTGCGCCACATTACGATGGAGAGTCTCAAAAGAAACATATCGGCAAGCGAAGGGCGCTCCCAAACAAAGGCAAGGTCGTGGTAATGGTAGTCATCGTGAGTGAAATTTCCAGTCAAAGCGAGGAAATTTCCGCTGCCCTTCGTGCTTCGCCACCTGTCAGCAAGATTTGTTTAAAAATATAACAAACTTACCTTACCAGGTGCAATCGGTTACGTCTGGTTTCCCCTTTATCATCATTACGATTTTCGACTTAGGTTGTATAGATGCTTGCCATGCACAGGGTGATATAACCGCAATGTTGTAAGCGTTGTACAATCTTAGGGCCCGTCCTACAAACAACAGCCCAAACATAGGTGTGCCTATGAACTTGCGCCTAATAAAATCATAGAAGGTCTACACAATTAATGTCAGCGAGAGAGTAGTATTCAGAATGGATTTCGGAAACATACATTCCAATCTTGAAATATATTGCAAGGTAGATTAAATCGTCGCTGGTAAACATCTTCGACGACAAAATGGGCTCCAAAGAGCAGAGTAGGCTGGACTGAAGCTTTGTAAAATGTTGTTAAATATGGCAAGATGAGAACTCTGAAAAGGTGTCAGCTGTACATAAATAAGAGTAGCGTAAGACCTACAATATTTCGCGTATGAGAGCGTGGAGACTCGATAATAAAATCCACAAGCTATTTTGTATATTCCCAGCCGCCAAACCAAGGTGTGGGGATTGCGAATTTGAAGTGCTTCGGGCTTGGGCTCTGGGCATGTTTTCGACTAGACTTTGAATCGCCTCAATTGAAGTGCAAAGTCGATCGAGCTTTCTGTGAAGAACAGGAGACTCATTCGTGCATGTAACTTGGTGTGATGTTGTAGAGCCTGCCATCAACGCACCGGAGTTAGCGGAATGGTCTCTAGGGACCTGTGAGTCGGTTGACTCTTCCAGGAATTTGTGTTTCGAGATTGCCGCTTCAATGGTACCAGATATTCGGGATTGGATATCATCAGGCATTTTCGTGACCGCGGTTCTTGTTCGTATGTTAGCTTGACCACACCATAGACACATGAATTCTTAGAAACCCACAAGATTTGTTGACCAAGGATGATACTTATCGAAGCCATCGGAATCTCGACTCTGTCCTGTAGAACCTTCACTTTGTTTTTCAAAACCACCGCCCATTGGATTTTCCTCCCCGTTCCCAACAAAATCTTTCTTTTACTCTTCACATCGCGACCAAGGCTAGACTCAAATTTATGGGCGTCCTCCAAGAAAGCTTGCAAGGGGTCCTTGATTTGCCCACAATGATCACGAAGATCCTGAGCGATTACTGGATCCAAAGAGGTAACTTGGATAGCGTGCAAGTGTTGAATGGTATGCGAAAAAGTCTGAAGAAAGGTAATAGTATTTTGATAGTCAGACGAGGCTCCGCCAGCCTCCCGAAGTGCGCTGCCTATTCGATGAAGAAACTTGAGCGCCGCAACGACATCGCTAGCAGACCACCCAAATGACATTTTCTCGGTCTATGATTGATATGGAATGCTAATGAGCTAAAACGGGTTATGAGTGATGAGTGACGAGGTTGGAGTAATATGTTTTTAGCTCAGGCAGCCACAGGGCGAAGGACCAATTGGAGGGTTGAACGCAGAGAACCTTGAAGAAAATCGGCTTTGTATTTCAATCGAAGTGAAATTAAAGAGATGCGATTTTGGAGTAGAGTACGATGCTAATATATCATGCATCTCTTGATATTTTGAAAATGTATTACTACCACCCTTTTCCTGTCCATGGAAAGACTGGGGATTGAATTGGCGGTATTTTCAGCTTGAGCTTCAGCCATTTCAGTGGCTTATTGCTATGCCATGCGCGTGATGAACTGAGGAATCGCTGCCCTGAAGCAAACGATCAGGTCCTTCTTCCTTTCGTATTGTTGCAGATGTAGAAATTCCAGTCGGCGCAAACACGATCTCGCGATATGCGCATTCAATATGTTGCTGGTAAGTTTCCACTTAGCCCTATCATAAACCATGAAGACGCATGTACTTACTTTTTAGTCGCATATAGCACTCCTCCTCATCTTGCTCTCCAACCCTTCCCTCCAAACCGCGATAACAGGTCCGACAACAGCAGGAGGAGAATACGTACAACAAGGCGTCGGGGGAGGCGACCAATTCCCACAATGGGAAATCAGTTACTTTGCGGTCAACTATCTCCCTATCTGCGGCGTATCCATGGAAATCGAAGGGAGCGATTACTGGAGCAATAGCATCGAATGCGGACCTGCCATGAGTCGGTTCAGCAAAACAGCCACTTCTGTTTCTACTTTTGACACATCTGGCATTGAAATAAAACCAGTTTTGGGAGGTGGTACCCAGTTCTGTATGTGTTATACCGTAGCGCATACCACTGGAAGCTATCTAGACATTTGTTTGTTGATTGGTGCAAATGCCGGGATAAGAATTCGAGATGGAGTTGCGGTTGGGATTCTGTCACCACAATCCAATTCCAAAAAGGCGCTTCCACAATGCAACGATGTTGATACTGCATCGTATATCTCAGCCACTCCAACTACTTTAATAGGCAAGAACCAACCTGTTCATATGAAAATTAGCCACATGCTAACATGAACCAAGCAACCACTGGAGCGACACCTACAAGTGACAGTAGGAATTCCAACGCGCCATCAACTGCTGCAACCACTCTAAGCTCATCGAATATAGGAAAACAAGGGCAAGGATTGAGTACCGAAGCAATAATCGGGTTATCGGTTGGATTGCCAGGAGCCCTCGTAGCTATTGGTACTCTGATAGGGTTTTGCCGCAAGACGAGGAGACACCAGCTACCAGCACCAGGGTTCACTCACTAGTTCATTGTACATAACGCGATTGCTCTGCCATGATGGGAAAATATAACCACGTCATACAAACTTCACGGCAGAACAAACACCACTTGGTGCACAGAGTTTGGAAAAGTAATGATTCCAAAATGCGATGAAAACAGAAGTCCTAGATACATCAAGGTCGAGGTCGACTTTAATTGTCATTCCTTGCCCTGGTTCAACGAGGTGACCCGTTGTATAAAACCCAACAACTCTCGACCTCAGTTGAGCTAGGTGAGGTTGAGTCGAGGTCGATTCGTTGCTCCCCTAGCTTCGACGAATGAGACCTCGCGCTACTACGACGAGAAGGGAAAGCACGACCCCGGGATTGATCGCTGAGGACTAAGCCCGTGAGGTATCGTCGCAAGATGAAAGTTACTAGAGCGAGTCCATACTCGCTATAAAAGCGATGCATGACCTTGCTCGGCTACCATAGGTGAATAACAACCCAACCCAATACAAAACTCAGTGGAACACCACTTGGCGGAAAGAGTTCGGAAAAGTGATATTTATCAGATACAGATAAAAAAGGGAAATGATTAGAGACGGGAGTCAACAAAAACTCGATAGTAGAACAAAGAGTGCTAATTTCAATGAAAACAGAAGTCCTCGTCCCCCAGTTATCGTGACTACATGAAAAATAGAACAGCCATATCGGCCGTTGAACACCACTTGGTGATAAACAGAGGTTACCGAATCGTGATGTTTCCAAACAAATATGACCACACAAAAATTGTGCAGAGCTAGATGGCTATTCGTACCCAGCTCTTTTAATCCTGGGTGGTATTCACCCCTCCAATGCTTGTCCACCATATGATACAACAATGTCATTGACCCCAAACTCCGTTTTTGTACACATATGGAGGTAGTACATATTCAGAACATATTCGATCCCCCCCTCGCTCCAAGGCTCTCCAAAATCTATGCAACGTTCTTCTCCTTCTCCACCATCTTCTCCGTCCTATAAACCCAAGGTCTCCCCCTCTCCTCAAATATCTTCAATAACGTCTCCGGAGGCCCCCTTTTAATAGCTCTCGCCATCTTCTGCTCCTCAGTCAACACCACAGGTTCCGCAACCTCCGCAACTTCCGTGGCCTTCCCTCCATTCCGGAGTCTTTTCCGTTCCTCTTTTTCTTCCTTCTTCCGTTCTCTTTCTGCCATTCTTTCTGCCTCTGTGGGTACTGCTGGACGATTCTCGATGGGCTCGCCGAAGGGCGCTATTATATTTCGCACGACATGGTGGACGTTTTTGCTTACGCGCCAGCCGGAGGAGATGCTTATTATGTCGCCTGTTCGAAGGGAGGAGGCGGGGTCGTGGACGAGGAGGTGGTGGGTGTGGTTGAAATCCTGGGGGGAGAGTTAGTATGTTCCCATACTTAGCTCGTAAATATTCCAGGCAAGGAACGCTTTGGACTATCTAATTCGGAAGCTCAAGACTTGACTGGTAAATCTATTTGAGGGCAGGAATCCAGTAGGAGCGAAAGGAAAGACAAACCTTTCCAATATGCTTATTCCATTTCTGTAATCCGATGCGCACCTTCACAGTCTTCCGCATGAGACCTGAGGATACCACTACAGCATTGATCTGGCGCTGCGCCGAAGCCGCTAGCTTTGGTATTTTGGTCGCCATGATTCCCTCGATTGGAGATGTGAGGTGGAGGTTATGCGACGACGTGTATTTTGACCTGTGATGCTATCGGGAGGTTTTCTAAAGGGACAGGGGTATGTCGACGGAATTTCGTTTGGCCGATTTAGAAGAGTCACGTGTATAAGTACCTCGAGGTTCTCGAAAGAAGCTTCCCGTCCTTTGAAGCATAAATCTTCTTTAGATTCGGGGTTTGAGGCCCATTTGCTCAGTTTCTAGTTCAGAAGTCCCCGACAGATACTGGGAAGGAGGCTAAATGTTGCCATTTTCTCAATAGACTTGTCCACGGGTACTCGTACAGTCAACAACCAGTCCAACGCCAAATTCTCAGTCCATGATCATTCCTCGATTCTCTCAACCTCAGAAATCCTCGATTCTAAAAACACCATAAGAAGGTTCCTCATAGGGATGAGCACTACAAACAATCAGCCATATTCCCCAAACCCATCCCATCCCCCCTCCACATCTCATATCCATCTCAACTCACATCTTCAAAGCCTCAACCGCCTTCCTCGCAACCTCCTCCCCAATGCAAATCGTCTCAATCCTCATCTCCGGTACCGTCTCCAACGCGCCAACCTTGCCAATATTGGGATTCGCGGTATCTCCTGGTCTGAATTGTCCGGTGCCTAAAGTTGTCCAACAGCATTCGGTGTAGTTTCCGGGACCGGGGTAGCGACCTGCACCTGCTGCGAAGATGGCTTTTTTGCAGGTTTCGACGGATGTGGTCGGGGCGTGGAAGATGAGTTTGTATTTTGTGGGTGCCATTTTGATGGTATTTGGGTTCTGGAGGTGTTGTGGTTGTCAATGAGTAGACCCACGAGATACACATCGGTTGAAGTACCTCCTTCACTAACGACCAATAATATTTGGAGATTTCATCATATTGGCATCCTACAGCGCTAGAAGTAAGATAGGCCTTCTATTTTATTTTCATGTCACGACCAAATTCCGAAGTCTTTTTCGATTACTGTTTACTCAGATTGCAATTTCAATGATTCTCCGCTTTCGAGGCTTGTCACGTCTTTTGATTCCATTTTCGGCCTTTGTTGACGCGAGAAGGCGCCTTGCAGAACAGCACTGCTTTCTTAGCGTCAACGAAGGGAGTTGGTAGATCCTTCTTTTACCTGGAAATATATCAATCAACGAATGAGATTACCAGCCCCTCTATGTTGAGTTCTAGGCGATTGAACTTTCTAGCTAGTGGCCACTAAGCTTGTCATACTCTACCACTTCGTCGGACCTCCACTGCTTTCTTAGCGTCAACTAAGGAGGTAGAAAAGGGCTGCCTTGAAATCAAATAATAACCAACGAATGGTTCTTCATCCTAGGGCACAGGTATCCAATCGGAAAATTTTAGTGACAGCGCAGAAGATGACCCTTGTTTTCAGATCATCAGCGAATAGGATTGCTTGAGAACTGATGCAGTGGGAAATCTATTGGTGGGTAGGATGTTGATAAGAAAGGCGGCTGGCTGGCTTAATTATCTTTGTATAGCGTTTTCAGGGAATTCTTTTCCGGTTGAATTTTATTTGGTTAACCAGTTCTCAGCTTCTTCTGCTCTTATTTCTTGTTAATTTTAAATCGCGATGCATTTTCTTTTGGAATTTGAATTTGAAAATAGTCTTGGGGGTTGTCACTTGGTAATTATCCGTGGACCAATAGCGGTTTAATATTTGGCCTTCGTTGGCACTAAGAAAGCAGTGCAGCGTTAGATTGCCTCTTGGGGAAGTTTGGGTCCCAAGCCTTTTTGAGCTTAGTCATACTCTGCCTGAACTGCTTTTTTAGCGTCAATGAAGGGCAGTCTTATTCCTGTGTTGCTTCATGCTTTCTGGGATTTCTATTCCAATCAAGGATTTTTCGAGGGCGACTTAGAGGAGACTTTAGAGGGGTGTTTTTGGGATATGTCTTGCAAGAAAGGGAAGCTTTTGTTGTTCTTTGAGGTTGCCATGCAGCACTTAGGTATTATGTAGAACTCAATCTTGTTTCTGGTCATCCCTTGTTATTAAAATTTTCTCTTTCGTTCTTGTTATTTGGCAATGCATGGATATGCTCTCGTCACCACGTTTCCTTCTCTCGATGCTAGTCACTGA
The DNA here is from genome assembly GCA_001414485.1 of Calycina herbarum. NCBI lineage: Eukaryota > Fungi > Ascomycota > Leotiomycetes > Helotiales > Pezizellaceae > Calycina > Calycina herbarum. Next base: position 11,731 of record LLEY01000210.1, on the reverse strand, counting down.
GTATTGATACTTGGGAAGCCTTCCTGTACCGCCCCAAAGGTAGTTGAGATGAAATGCGGATCCCAGCCTCGTTTTGCCCCTTCCATGAAGGACCATGATGCCTTAAGCACTGCTGATCAACCAGTCCTGAGATTTTTACGGATCCCACTGAATAGATAGCGGGGATTATAGCAGATATGTTCCTTGCCCAGGTAAGCGATGGGAAAATATGACACCTGCGTTAAAGCTAGTTGGGATTTGAAAGCCTTATTTTAAATGTTCAATTGGGACCTTTTTTTCTGAATACTTCAATCTTGACACGTGAGAATACAACTTTCAGTCAATCAATTGCAGATTCAAAGTTTGGCCTTCGTTGAAAGGCTTGAATTATATGCAGCTTCCTTCCAAGGTTGTTCTTTCACCGCCTCCGTGTATCAACAAAGACTTATTTTTGTATCACCGTTTGGAATTACTTTCACGATCAGATGTGTTTCATCCGTATCTTTTTCGAGTGTCTATGTATTCCCAGTAATTATGGCTTTGAAGAAAGTAAACAAATTGCTTTTGTATAACTACAATGAGATGAAATAATTCGCATGTTATTTTTCAGCGATAGGCTTAAAGGTTTGGATCATACAACGTGCCTCCTTTTTCCTACTATGAGGTTGATATACAAACTCTCCAGGATGGAGTTTATTTCTATGCCAACCTTGACATGGTGCCTTCGTTGAAGCTAAGGTGCATGTTTTTGGATGTATACGCGCAGAGCGGTCTGAGCGGACGAATGAGGACCCGATAATACAGTATGACTGCATATCGTTATGGGTTGCTAGGAATATTGCATCGGGTAAATAGTATGAACGAATGAAATTACTCACTGTAAACTCTTGCGCACCGATGACGAGCTTCCCTAACTTTCTTCGTGACTTTCTTAGCGCTAGAGAAGCGGTTGAATAGTAGCCTCGTTTTCTTTACATAGAATGAACGAATTTCCCTTCCCCGGGTCTTGCCTTCGAATGTCTGTTTTCCATAACAAATGTCTGAACGGTAGGGCTTCTTATATCTTAATTTGTGCTATTATTTTTTTTTTCACAAGGAGAAAGACTCAACATTTTAGGTCTCAATGACAGAGGTCCGGGGTCTCAGTCACATGATTTAGTTCATCTGGAACTCCTCGCATTGCACTGCCTTTTTAGGAGTCAAGTGGCTGGGATTGTGACAGCTGTAGGTTGTTCTTGGCGACATGAAACATAACCGGGAGTTGAGGCACAGGTTTCGAATCATTGCTTACTTGCATTTGTGTAGTTTTACTCACCAGGGGTTGCAAGAATTCGTCGTGCTTTCCCTTTTACAATTGTCCGAACACTTCTAGGAGAATAAGGATAAAATAATTAAAATTGTTCTAGTCGTTCATTTTCTGGGTTTCAGTGGAACTATCGGGGACGCAGAGCAGAGGGATTTTACTCATGGCCAGTTACGAATTCCTGCACCCCCTGGCTGATTAATTTTTATTTAATACTCTGTCTTTTTTGGTATTTTCTAACGCTGTGTTACTGTAATTTATCTTTCCGACAGCCCCCGAAGCTATTGTAATACTACAAGTGTTCTAGGCATAGTTTCATTTTGTAAATTTTCACGCGCGCTGGGAATAGTATCAACCCCCGGTGCGGCTGAAGGGGGGTTGTCTCGAGATTGTGTAACTCCAATCCTGATCTTTACGTCATTCTTATTATATGAGAAAGTGAAGAATTGGTGAAAACTCGGGCCGGCAGAACAATAAATCTTTTGAGCTGTTCTCGATAGCTCAAGTCGAGCAATTCATCATGTCTTTTGGCTTTGGGGCAAGTGACTTCGTCACTCTCACAAAAATAATTTACAAAGTTGTTTCATGCGTACACGAGGCTACCGGATCAACACCACAGTATCAAGCTCTTGCCAGAGCCTTCGACAGCTTGTTACCGACCCTCGATACGGTCAGTCGTTTGAACGCTCAAACCGGTGACCAATTCTTGAGAGTCGAGCTCCAGATAGCTGTGAAGAATACCGTGGATCATATCAAAAGATACGAAAAGAGTCTCGAGAAATATGCGAAGACCTTCTCCCGTTGGCAAAATAGTGCAGGCACTGCAGGTCGAACGAAAAGGTTCTATCGTCAAATCCTCTGGAAACTTCAGATTGAAGACACGATTGGGACATTTCTTAATACTCTGTCAGCTTATAATGATGCGATTAATATGCAGTTGAATGTTTTAGGCATGTAAGTTATCCCAACCCATATAGTTTATTTGCGGGTTTTCTAATTGGTACATCATAGAACCACACTGTATGCGGTGCAATCGAATATAGCTACACATGGAGAAAGTCTCTTGTCGATTCAGGATATCTTTAGAGCTCATGAGCAGGCTCAAAGTGAGAGATGGGAAGGGCTGCTTGGAGAATTTCGAATGCTATTTGAAGGCTTTGAAAGTTCTCGCGAAACAAGAGATGAATCTCTAGGAAGAGAACTCGCTTCTATCAGGTCCGTGTTCCAGGCTGTAATATCCTTATATTAACTTGTCAAAGAGAGCAAATTGGGGAAATTTATCGCGAGAAAGAATCGGCTCCAAATAATGCCGAACTTGGCCGGATATTGTCTCCAAATGAACTGGATCTCCTGGCAAGTCGACCAAATAAAGTACCACATAAAGTCGTTATTAACTATTTATAGATGCACAATCCACGAATCGCCACAAGCCTTCTTTGCGCAATAGCAAGGGAGCACCCAGGTGTAATACCAACAATGCGCGCAAGACTCGAAGAGTACCAAATGGTACTTCCCGGACACTCTGCTCAGTTTATTACCACCCGTCTCGTTCAATTCACCACTTATGTTGTAACTGGGGTCAAAACAACATTGAAATTTCGAATATTTTCATCCCCTCAAGCAACATCTCGAGCACCACACCAAACCAACATACAATATCTACTTTTCAATGCTCCAGGGGAAATTGTTCTTGGTGACATGATTGTATGCCAGCATATGTTGGAGAATTTCCGACTACTGATGGGCCAAGCTATTTCTGACTATCTTCCACAAAGCGAACAACTCAGTTTAATGATACCTTGGAAAGACCTGGAGGAATGGTCTCTAGGAACCGGGGATTCCCATCAAGTACGACGGGGTCCGGAGCCTTCGGGCATGGATGATGAGTATCTTGAAGGGTATATGGCGTACAACATGAAGAGGTATCAAAATTCAAATAAAAAGGACAGAGGTAAGAGCCTGGCGAATTTCAATGATGGTACATACGAAGAATTTTCGGGTTGGAGTAAAGACGAGATGGATTGTGTGGACGAGGATGAAGAAGAGCTTTTACCAAATCGACACCAATTACGACAGATACTCATTCGCAGCTTGAAGGTTGCTTCCACTGATATGGTTTCGACGAGGTCGAAGAAGTCCTTGGAGAAAGCACAGAGAAAGGCAAGTTCCAATAATAATTTGGAACTGAGATGGGCTATTTGGGACTCTATTGAGCAACATATGGAACGATTCAATTCTTTCACCAACGGAGATATGTAAGTCGCAACTTGTTCTTTATCTAAAATTAACATGCTAAGAACAAAATAGGCTACTATTAGTACTCCATCTTCTTCTACGCAAAGCAGAAGCAATGAACAGACCAGGCCTTTATCGAGCAGCAATTTATTGTAAGCAAATCCCTTTCGTTTAATGACTTTTGTTGGAAGCTAATCGCCAGTCAACGACAGGCCATAAACTTACCGGGGAGATGATGAAAGCAATTGAATGGGACTTTGGACATCGAGTGTTTAACTTACCAGCAATTCAACTGAAACCGCCACCGAATGAGGTACCCTACAGCCCAGAAGAAGACCCGGGAATCACGGACAACTTCAAGTCTATGGTATACTATGGACAAATCGACCTCTTCCTCTTCACAGAAAGTGTTCCCGTCACTACTCAAAGAATGCCACTAGACGTAAATGCTGCCAACATTTACACGAGCGGTCCTTTTGTCTTGTTGTTGATTCGATTGGTTTATATGTTGTTTGTGTTCTCACAGATTGCCCCAGAGAGAAAGAGGAGAAAGCGGCGGTATTCATATCTATAGAAAGCGATATCTTTGGTGGTAATTTCTGCTTTCTAGAATGGGTTTTTTATGTGCATATCAAAGGCAAAAGCAATTGCTGCACTTTAAAGGTCTATTGGTGAGCTAATTCGACATACGAAAGCGCTTACTAGCCATCTTGAAAACTCCAAATCCAAATGAATGAGACTCATAAACTCAATGACTGTGAACCATTTCCTTCTTTTCGGGCCTGGAAGTCTTAAGAGAAGTGAGCATTACTCTACAAACACCCCTTTTCTCAGTATTCGAGCAGATCTCAAATAATTACAAATAGTATTCGAAACCCTTTCGGAGATCCAAGAAACTAAGTTTCTTATTCTTCTGATGCTTCTCGAACAATACTTTTAATTATCCTAAACCGTTAGACACAACCATAGTAGTAGTGGGTGTTAGCAGAGTAATGCCTACTGCTCTTACCAACCACTGACATTATTGGAAAATATGGCATTCTTTAGGTATCAATTTCGAATCATCTCGCATCGCCTGTTTAAATCCAGACTTTCCACCGTATTCGGAAATCGAGACTTCCTCTTACATGGCACGAGTCTTGCTTTCATCTGATGTATGCTGCGCCAATGATCGTTCCAGAAAGAAGGAAGTCTCATTGGCTGCGGTCGGTTAAAGATTTGCTTGTGCTCAAGCTGGAAGCTCAGGTTTGAAACAACCGCACGGGTCAGTGTTCATTCAATTTGAACCACTGTGTAGGTAGGTGTCCGATTCGTTGGATTCAAGTCAATTTCTGCATGAACTACGTAGTTGCTAGATGTCTTCAAATGCGAACTTTTCATGCGTTCCTAACTACTGGTATCTGCCACCGGAATGATTTATAGAAGGAGAGCTCCCTTTCACTGTTTTTTCTATCAAACATACACTTGTTGTAAAGCTCAAGAATAATTCAAACCCCAATTTATCTATCAACCACTCACATTCATCATGGACAAAGTCGAAGTCTATCTCGGAGATATCGAGCGCAAGCTCGGTAAAATCATGAAGATCTCAGAAAAAGGACAGGATAAGATGACCATCAAAGACATGGTAAAAGTCGTATCGAAGGGAAATTCCATCGTCAAAACAAACGATAAAATGATGAAAGAATACAGTGTAGGTGGCCTCTCTTTCTTTGCTCCACCCAATTGAGCCCCTTGTAAACAAAAACTGACACAACTCCTAGGCACTCACACCCACCGAAGCCGAATCCGAGAAATTCCTCGTCCACATGCGTAAAATCGTCGATATCCAAGAAAAACAAATGCAAGAAGCCATCCAAAAGAAACCTCAACTCGATAAAATCCACGCCGCGGGAATGGTCAAGAAGAACTTGAAGAAGAATGAACCACAAGGTGTTGCACTTATGGATTTATTGGTGGAGAAGAGTTCCCCTGCACAAAAGCCTGAGGCTTTGGAGTTAAAGGCACGAAGCAGGAAGAGTTTCGATGAAGTTATGAAAGTTTATGAGGGGGCGACTGGTGGCGAGGACCAGATCACTGATAAGGTTGATGATTCGGATTGAGAGGAAAAAGAAGTTTTATGCGTTGGGATCTTTCGTGTAAATAACTACCCCATGAAAAGGCCTTTTGGCCATCTTTTACTCCAGGTTTTCCCCGCAATCCCCAGAAACAGCAACAGTAATAACAGCATAGATAAAAACAAATTATATTCCCTTCCCAAGCTATTTTCCCCAATCCCCGTACTCTCGATTCGCTCCCCCTGGCTCATCTACTTGCAATTTTAACTGCCCAAACATGTCAGAAAAACCAAGGTACATGATATCCTAAACACATACCTTCATGCGGCTTTCGTCGGCTCACTTGCAAATAGCTACGCCGTTGGAAACCGAACAAGAATGTAAGAGTTGGGGCCACAGCTAGTGGGCCCCCTAAGCGAGATGACCCCCCACCTTAATTTCCGACACTCCCTTTTTAAAAACCTACCATAATTTAACCTTTCAACCAAAACTCTCTAAATTAAAAATGGCAGACCAAGTCCTCTCCCCCTCTTCTGTACATGAACCTGGCCAGAATTGGTCTACACTAAAGCGCGCCAGAGTACGCTAAGCATAAGCAGATGGAAAATCCCAGAACACGATCTTTAAGGAATTAAAAGTACCTAAATCTACTGCGCAAAGGATCTGTAAGACTAATTCAAGCTGAACCACGTATAAAAGGAAGTAATATCAAAAGAGATTACTATCTAAGTAACATATATGCTAAATCCTTTAGTTTATATCCTAAAACTATACTACTCGTCGTATGTCTTTTATACAAGTTAAAAACGCTCTTAACCTACCTACTTCTGCCTGTACGATTCGATGAGAACTTCGCCACGCTAGCTACTGACAATGTATTACGTGCCCTCAACCCTTTATTAGCTGATTCTAAGTAAAGAAACGTCTTACTTTTACATATGCGCACCGCTGGTGGGGAACATTAGACTAAGCAGCTACTCATAGGTAAAAGAGGGACTAGAAGAAGGTTATATGGTCAGACGAGTATATATTTAAGCTTGGAAAGAGTGGGAGAGTCTGGGTAACACGGCGTGTAGACGAAAAGAGGTGTCTAGACTATATTAGGTCGACATATTGATTAGGAAGAGTGTTGGTTATGATTTAGGATGCGATCGGCTGAGATTATAAGTCCCCTCTTGTCTTCTTAGAGAAGGAACAAGGCTGTAGAGGGGTGAATTCCCGCGCTTATAAAGATCAAGTTCTTAAGCCAGTTATATTTCCCTTATTCAATAAGCTTAGTATCAACTATATCTTTATAGAGAACGGTTCAAAGGTATATAAGGGACATACTCGCTTAGCTAAGCTCTAACATAACATCTATGGCTTTAACTGGCCTCCTTCTTTATCTGATTTAAACGTAATTGAGAAGGTCTAGCGGTGGATGAAAGAAGTGTTAAAGAAGTTGCTCTTTATACTAACTTCTAAGAACGAGTTAATTAAGGAGATCTAAAGGCTTTGGGATTTAGTAGATCCACGTGATTATAAACGATATACTAAGCGGTTAACTTATAAGTTAGAAGATGTTATTAAAGTAAAAGGATTAGTAGCTATTTATTAATAATATGTATAACTTTTAGAGCAAAAGACTTAAAGTTAGAATTATAAATGATTTTTAAGTAATAAGTGTTGATTTGGTGGGGTTCGCTTAGGGGGCCCACTAGCTGTGGCCCCAACTCTTACTTTCCCATCATGGAAAGTACAAACACTATCGTTTGAGCAAATAATACTGCACGTGGCCATGTTTTTGCAGTCGATCTGCTGTGCAGAAACCATTGCAGCCATTGAGAGGAGGAAGCATGCTACGAAGCGCATATTGATCGAGTATGTAGATTGTTGGTGCGGATAGCCGAAAAGAGGATGTTTTTTTTAAAAATAAGCTTGAAACAGGCTTTGTGGAATTTTGAAAGATGGATATGTGAGATGAGAAGTTGGTATATGAATGCTTTTTTGAAGGGGAATCAGACGCAATAAATAGGTTGGAGTGTTGGCATATACTAAAGTTAAGAGTATCTCACTTGATTATTGTTAGCTTTTGGACTATTCTATTGGTCGCTTCGTGTGTTAGAGTCGAAACAAATAATGATCGTCTACATGATTGCGTTGTTGAGGGGCTGGGGGATTGGTTACTGTGCCCCTTGAAGCTTAAGCGAGGTTGGATTCGCGACCAAGTCTCAGAGCATACATGGGAGTGGAGTACGCTAGCGATGCTAGAGTCTTCCTCTCAGACAGCGAACTCATCCCAAAAGCAGTATCATTCATGCTTGCGTCCGGTCTTTTGACCAATTCGCAGCATACGCAAAATCACATTCACCCCTGTAAAGAAGGGGTACTGTAAGAGGGGACGGCCAGAGCGGCACTTTGACGATTGTTATCTGTACCAACTGAGCCCCTAAGGGGGCTGTCACATTGTAACATAACATGTAAGGAATCGGAAGGCGAGGTCGGGATGGAGGTCACACGGAGTTTTGTTGATTTATTTCCTATTTGGGTTTCTTTTGTCTTTCTTTTGTCAGCCCTGGATGCGGAGCCGATGGCTCGTGACCACATTTGTAGACTAGACCTAAATAGTGCGTCTGCATAGCGCTGCCAAGCAGCTAAATAGACTATTTGAAATCAAAAAAAAAATTCAAAAAAAGTCTCAGAGCATTGATTGGCACACTAGAATTTCTAATGATTACATTCTCGGTATTGATCTTGTTAGAAGACTGGTCCACACTGAGTCCATACACTCTTGAAGTTTGAAATAGATCTTTACCGAGCGATATGAGATAATATAAAAGAAGTGGAACCGTCTTTCGTTGCTACTCTTTCTCTAACCCGTAGTATTGCCGAAGAATAATTGCTTTTTTCCCCAACAGATTACCATTTACTGAATCCCCACTGGTGATTTTCCCCTTCTCCCTTCCGTGATTACATTCTGAGCTCTTAAGATAAGTATCTGAAGAACAGTTAGATAGATTAAGAAACTTGTAGGGTGGAAAGAAATACCTTCTCGTCTCGTGAATAGACCCCCTCAGATGCAACGTGCCACACCCTTGACCCCCGGCACACAAGAATGGACCCCTCCATCAGTGAAAGTACAAGTCACTTGGTTGCCGGGTTTTCCAGAACATTGGATAATGCACATGCTGTTATGACCGCAATCAACAGTTTCTGCCGTAACCAGAGCGGTGGCAGCTAGGATGATTAATGCTACGAGACGCATAATGTTTGGATTCCGCTTGGTAGAGGTCCGGAAGGCGGTGATTGAATTGATAATTGTTGATGAATGAATAGTAATGGAGTTGAATTATGTGGGGGGAAAAGTTTGAATGATAATGGAAGTTGTGTGTGAATGAAAAGAGGCAATCGCGCTCAGCAAATAGGGCTGGAAATCGAGTGGTTGTGTTCACTGAAACTACGGATATGTCTTACTGATGGTCAACTTTTGGCGGATCCTCTTTGAAGACTGGCATTTTTTTAGTCAAAGGAAGAATCCTTGTCAGCTTTTGGGTTACTATACCCCATCACTAAGCCCCTTTGTAATAAACTCGGTTATTGCAAGCGAGGGTGAAATTGCCAACCGAGTTTCAGAAGTCTGCTTTTTAGGTCAAATTCTCAGCTGAGATACCTGGTGGATCGTTTCTATGAAATTTATAAAAATGGATATTCCTGGAGGAATGTTATAGTGTGGGATACCATGAAAGCGGGTGACCTGGTGGAAACCAGTACCGTTGCACAAGTTGTATCAAGACTTTCACGCCCCTTTCCTACGGAAGAGAGTTATTCAAAAGTTCTTCCATAATGACTGTTTTGCAATGAATCTGGCTGTGAGTTACTCGAATAAACAGCCATGATGGACCAACAGCCTCAGTGTAGGAAATTAATCACACCATAGCAAATTGTCTACTAATGGGAACATCAAAAAGCAAGCTTGACCCTTTGGATTTCTCACATCGATTTTCGACAGTACAATACTCTCACGATCACGCGAAATCGAAATGGGGTACACGATACAGCTAGATGAGCGTACGGGTGTCATCTCAATCTTCTCCCAAGGCAGACGTATCCACCAAGGTAACGCCTGGGATAGTACCGAAAAGGTCCACATAAAGCCTCCCCCCAATTGGAGTGCCCCAAACTATTGCGAGTAGGTTGATCCAAGAAAAGAAAAGAAACAGAAAGGAAACGTACTGACAAACAAATGCACAGAGTACGAGTCTCCGTAAACAATCCGGCCTACCAAAATGGTCATGTTGTCAACCTCGATAATGGAATACTGGATGTAAATTGGAGTGGGTATTCCCCGAATTATTTCCCTCTCTTGCAGCTTGTTTTAGGAGATTTGAGACACTATTTCCTCCTCACACAGCCCTGTTTCCTCCTAGTTTCCTCAGGCATGCTTCTAGAAATGGCACTACTGACTCCGAGATCGTCAACAGCCGTCTACCGACAGAAAACCGTTCAGGAAATCGCACAAAGATTTTCTCAGAAAAAGAGAAAATTTCTTGCGAGTAATGAGTGTAAATTACTCGACCGTGCTCTTGATGACTTGAAGAACGAATTGAAAAAAGGACAAATCAACAAGATTGTAGCTTTTGGAACAGGAAGTCTTCACCAGATACAAGAGAAACATTGGCAAAGGGGTGACGATAAGAATGATTGGATGCCCAACGTCACTGGACTTCAGATCGCTGCAATATCTTTCATCAGCCATAACTTAGGAGGTGGGTTTCATTGCATTGTTTCCCTCAAAAATGGGTATTATTAACTTGGCATGCATAGACCCAGGACGACCCCTTCCCATCTATGCGCAAGATCCTGCATACTCAAAAGTCGACAAGGAATTCCTAACCCGATACCTAAATTTCAACATCGTCAATGACCCAGATGGATTCGCCATGATCGACGATAAGACATTCGTGTTTGATATTGGGACTATATTGTCATATGTTTATATGAACACCAGCGGACCCCATCCAGCGGCCATGATTAACATCCACCCCATGAGACTGGAAGGCGACGCCACTAATGCACCACGAAACATCAAAGAGGTAGCCACCAGGAATATGGAGAAATACGATCACTGTAGTATTGGCGGATGTAATAGACATGAATTTCTCCATGGTGAAATGAGAGCATGGGAGGATTATGCCGCTTGTTGGTGGAATAGGAACGTGGTACGATGATATACTTAGAGCCCAGAGAATATCTTTAGTATATAGAAATGAAGAACTTCTTAAAAGCTCAAAGTGCTGAAAACAATGATTTGGGTATTCAATAATGGATGTAAGGTATTGCGCTCAACGAATAATGCAAACTTGACAAAGTGGTCTTCGTGGAATCCTTCCATAGGGGTGGGGGAGCCAGAACATAGGTGGTCGGAATTTTTCTCTCGTCCCTTTCAGTGTGAGAAATGAGTAGAGTAGAGTAGAGTAGTGACCACTACTCTACTCTACTCAACCGATTTTAAGTACTACTCATAGTACTCTGAGTAACTCAGAGTAGTACTCAGAGTATTCGGGCTGTATCGGGCCGGGCCGGACCGAGGCTCGGAGTAGTGTCGGAGTAGGTTTTACCGGACTATTAAGAGCTTAAGCGAGATCTCTTTTCTACTCTCTTTCTTACTTCTTACTTATATATATATAACTAACTCTTAAAGGGGATAAAATATCTTTATAAACGCTCTTAATAAAGGTATAGCTAAGCTAAGAAAGTACTATCCTAAGAGCAGAGTTCTAGAATCTAAGAATAGAGCTTTATATATAGCTTTAATCTTAAATCCTAGAGTAAAAAAGGAGAGTCTTCTTAGTTTCTTCTAGATTTATAATAGATATAAAGAGATATTTAGAGAAGGAATATAAGTTGTAAATAATCCTTCTTAAATATCTAATAATATATAACGTGCATGTATAGCGAACCGGCCAAACAAGCGAACCGGCCAACTGAAAACACACCTAAAATCGCGATTTTGACATTTTAATATCTCTACGAATTGTTGATTAAAAATTTCAAAATTAAAACTTTGATTTCATTACTATATATATATTTAGAATTCTAAGTTTCAGACGCTATATGATTTTACTTAGCGATTCGCTTAAAAATACCCCTGTAATCTTGTCTTTTTCTTCTTCTTTTA